>WCAA01000040.1:0-203405 GCA_010623925.1 Antarctomyces pellizariae
CATGGGGCGAGTGCGCCGCTCGGTGATATGCGCCGCTCGGTGATAAACCACGTTAACTTAATCGAAATCAAAATCAGAATCAAAATCAAGTGATTAACATCGATTAACCTGATTAGAAGATCTTATCTAATAAAATCTTTGATAAGATAAAATCATGAGCTGTGAGTGGTTCACTAAGATTTTTAGCCTTACCACATTTGGCGTAGTAGTCTTAGTCAAGTTATCACAGCTGCAATGAGCCGTTTTCCTACGCATCGGAAGATATGTTTTGGCAAATCTGGCTTTGAATCTGGCACCTATGTTGCAAACTTAGGTCATTATAGACCTAGACAGGATTTTGTAATCGACCAAATCAATGAAATCACTGTGGGTTTGATTTTGAGAAGTGTGATCTCGGCAACTTGCAAGACTTGCACGAAGCACTTTACAGCTTCAATCCAAAAAGCTCATAGGTCTCCGGCTCGCTCTGTTTTTTTTTACTCACTGGAGTTGCAACTATTTCATCCGCCGTTTGCAATAGGGGTATTCGAAGAAGCAATTCGTGGCTCCTTCAGTATCAGGATAGTTTAGCCTCGCCGTCTTCCCGCTCACTGCTAGCAGGTTATTACAGAGTAGAGTGCAATGGATTGATGTTAGCTGTCTACCCGATGTTGCAAGAAATTGTTGGGTTTGTCCACAAGTGACAGAGGTATGGCGTCTAGCGTCTATGTGGCTGGCGCATGTCCTGGCGTCTAGCGTTTGGCAGATGTCAGCAGTCGCTTAACCGGCCATTAAAAGAGAAAACTTGGACAAAAGTGAGGCTAGGAGCGGTGATACCCATAAATACTTTCTAGCATGAAGCGATAGTCAAGTGAGAGCGAGACAAGTACTCAGAAGTTAGAGTGGGAGTGACTTCCACATAGACGGAGCGAGCTCTCAGACGACAAGTATCTTGTGCCTGCTCGCAACACTTCTTTTGACCGACTGACCAAAAACAGTGGTCGACTAGGTATCTGAGTACCAGCCCCACAATGATTGGCGCAAGCTCTTATCAGCCCCAACTCCACCCTTTTTAGCCTTGGTGGATGGGCTGAAGCCGAGGGCCACTATCAGTCTTCACTTTCAACACTATTCGTGCGCCGACGGGAATTTCTTTGCGGTATCGATTGATCTGTACTACAAGCCTGTCAAATATGCCGTAATGCCAGCGTAGGACAGACAGTAGCTATACAACGTTGTTTAAATTAAACTGTACGACACTGGACCCTCGAGAGCCAGATTGGGAACTGAGGAGGAGGATGCGCCCAACACCATACCCAACCAGTTCTATGCGCCCTACCACAAAGCCACTTAGCCCTTCTCGACTGCGATACCATATAAGCGAATCATGAACCCACCACCCATATGGCCCATCGAGCGAGAGCCTCCAAGTCGCAATGACAACAGCAGCCATCCGAACAAGCGAGTGCGCATGTCGCCGTCCGCGGCAGGCGCATCGAACTGCACGTCGACAAACATAGGCGCAGAGCCGTCACCTACAAATTCGACAAGTACATGCAACGAACCTCCGTCCGTCGAAGAGCTCTCCTCGCCCATTGATGAAACATCGTATGCTCGACCTTTCCACCAACTGGTTCATCCAGACGTCTCCCAATTTGGCTTACAAGCGGCCATCTCCGATATCAATACAACCGGAGTTAATACAGAAGGTGTCTCTATAGTTGAGAATAAGCTTGCACCGAAGACTGGCTCAAGCAGTTTCCGCAATGTCTCGGCTTGTAATAGGTGTAGGATGAGGAAGAACAGATGTGACCAGCGCTTACCCAGCTGTGGCGCTTGTGGGAAGGCCAGTGCTAGATGTGTGGGATATGACCCAATCACTAAAAGAGAGATTCCCAGAAGGTAAGCTTATTACCCCTGTTGTGAGGCAGGATGCGACCGAAGCCAAGTGCTTGTCGGAGACTGCTTATGACGAGAAAAAGTGGCCAAGATGAAAGAGCTAACGATGCGCAGTTATGTATACTACCTGGAAGCTCGAGCTGACTACCTGGAAAACCTACTCAACCAGCACTCCGTACCATATCCACCACCAGAAGTCTTGGACCACAGCGCGAAGCCAGTGCCGGATCCAGTCAAAGCCGCACAAGGCGAAGACTGGCGCCAACAGCAAAAAGAGGACCAGCCTCTTCCTGTACGTACACACACACAAGAGCGCTCTCACGGTCAACGACAAACTGCACAAGAGAAAGCAGCCCAGCAACAGCAAGATGAAGCGAATAAGCTGGATAAACTGGTTAGTAACGTAGGGATGATATCCGTGGCAGGCACGTCAGACCCGAGATATCTTGGCAGCACATCTGGAATATCGTTTGCCAGAGTCGTGTTTGCTGCTGTAAAGAGTTCTGTCAACGGCGCAAATAGTGACAAGGGAAGCACCACATCAATGCCGAAAACAGCAACATCAGCACGTAAACAGATCGGACCAGCTGCAAGTGGTACATCCATGCGTGACAGCTTTTTTGGCCTCCAGACGAAGCCAACGATTCAGCCTGCTCCGTTTCCGGATAAGGAGGTAGCTATAAGGCTAGTCAACTTTTATTTTGAACACGCCAATCCGCAAGTTCCGATCCTGCACCGAGGAGAGTTTATGAAGATGTTCAACGCTGTTTATGCAGATGAGAAGCGCACAAGGACAGCGCGGCAAAGTTATATGCTTAATATTGTTTTCGCTATAGGTGCAGGTATTTATCTTGGTGAAACTGGGACGGAACCTGAGAACGCTTCAGGAAATCAGAGTGGCGACTCCAGCCCTGAAGCTGAGAGAAAACCTCAAACCCCTACGAAGAAGGGAGGTGACGAGCAAGCACAGCCGGAGGAATATCACGCCTCGGCCATCGTGCACCTTGAAGCTTGTCTTCAGAGCACGATGCCAGTCGATAGGCCAGATGGCTTTGGAGGTGGTCTTGAAGAACTGCAGGCTGTCCTTTTGCTGGCTGCTTTTGCATTGCTGAGACCGGTAGCACCTGGTCTGTGGTACATAGTTGGCGTGGCAGTCAGGTTGGCTGTTGATCTTGGGTTGCATTATGAGGATGGAAAGGACATCGACGCGGGCCTCAGCAATATGGAGGATGGCAAGAAAGTTAATATCAAGGAGGAAGACAGGAGTCCTATCAAGCAAGAACAGGACACCAAAGTGAAGGGCCGGCGAGAGTGGATGAGAGAATGGAGACGCCGTCTGTGGTGGTGCACTTACAGCTACGACCGCCTCGTCTCTACTTGCGTAGGCCGTCCATTCGGCATAACAGATCAAGTCATCACCACCGAGTTCCCATCCATACTCGAGGACACATATATTACACCATATGGCTTTGATACCTTGGGATTGGGTAAGCCATCAGGTAAACACGTGGCGTACCACTACTTCCGTTTTCGCCTGCTGCAGTCTGAGATCTTGCAAGTGTTGCAACATCAGCAAGCTCAGGCAGTGTTAAAAGGTAAACATCAAGGTACGAATCAGTATATGCACACTGAGCTCCCATCGCCATTCCTAGTCAAGCACAAAAGCTTCAGAGAATGGCGTAAAGACATCGATCGCAGGCTCTGGCAATGGAAAGAGTCAGCACCTACTCCCGAACAATCAGCTGTCAAATTTTGTCACCAATTCCTCGAACTCAATTATTGGCAAGCCATCATCATGCTTTACCGCCAATCCTTGTCAGTACCTAAGCAATTCGAGAACGAGTATCGCGGCGTTGGTGTGGAGTCTCCTGCTATCACGACAGTCGAGTTAAGGGAAGATGAAGAGAGGGTCTTTCTGAAGGTTGCGGAGGCTGGGCAGAGAACCTTGCGACTGTACAGAGCCCTGCATAGGATCCACCTCGTGAATTATACCTTCTTGTCGACGCACCATCTGTTTATGGCCGGAATTTCATTTCTCTATGCTATCTGGCACTCACCAGTGGTCAGAAGCAGACTTGTAAGTTCATCCAACCTCAGCTATGCATATTGATTGTAAACAATCACTAACCAAGAACAGACCATGGATGAAGTGGACTTTACCATACTGGCAGCAACATCAGTTCTTGGCGACATGATCGAGAACTGCCCTCCCGCCGAAGCCTGTCGCGACGCTTTCGAACGTATGTCGAAAGCCACGGTGGCTATGGCTATGAGCAGAACTGGCTTCGGAAGTCCAGGAGGCCCAGGTCTACAAAGCCGCCGGAGCCAGAAGGGCCAACAGGAAAGGGATACGCAACTGTCTTCACTTCCAGTACAGAGATCGAGCAATGTCCACAATCACACGACTGCTCAGCCAGTAGCAAGGCAACAGCACCAACGCCGGCAGCACAACCGTCAACAGAGTCAAACTCATGGACAAAAGCAGCTTCAGCAGCAGCCTTTGCAACATCCGCCGAGGCCATGCCCGCAGTTTGATATGGGGCTTAATGACCTCTATGCGCCTTCGCCGGTTCTGCCATCTCGAACCCGCTCCGACCATGAGGCTAGCGCCTCACAAATGCCTTCCCAGACTCAGACCAACAAGCCGCCTCAAGTCAACTACAATAAGCGTAACTCAATAGGCGAGCCGATAAAACTAGAACAACAGTCGCTCGTCGGATTCAGCATACCTCGAAGTTTAGATACAAGTCCAACGCCTGGTCAACAGTCTCAATCGCAGCAACACTATGGCCTCTCACCACCCATCAAGAACTTCAATTCCGCCCCTTCAGGTCATGGTGATTCGATGATCGATCCTGCTTTGAGCCAGCACCAGCAACAGCAGGCCTACATGAGAACCAACAGCGCAGAGCTCACACCCACCAACTTAGCCGCTGCAAACTTGAGTTCCTTTCTCCCCGCCAATTACGTGCCAAACCCAAACGTGGAGGTGAATTTTAACAATCTGCCTAATGTGGGAGACTTCTCGAATCTGGATTTTCTTAATGATCCGAATGGTTATGCGAATGGGCAGGCAGATGTTAATATGGCAAATGGTGGTATGGATGGGATGGGAGGGATGAATCTTGGTTTTGGGTGGGGTGCCGAGGGTGCGAATCATGATTTCTCGGAGGGAGGGAATCAGTTCGACTTCTTTGATGGGTTTTATTTTGGGACCGGTGTCTGATTACGGACGACGACGGCTAGCGATGCGATATTGCCTACAATTACAGGGTCGATATGTACCTGTGTGGTCTCGAATATTCCTCACGTCAGGTAGCAGTTCTTGTAGCTCAGGGCGATGAGGAGCATAGACCCTGATCATTAGAGTCCGCTGCGGTGTTTGTCAGACTGGGAACAAAGCCTTACAAGCAATTTGTGCAACACCGAGGTCAATCCATTCACCATCAAACTCAGGTGTTGGCGACTCAGCGACTGATGGTGGCCATGGCGTGCCGCACAGTTGCCAGAAGGAGGACTATCTCTGGCTAAGTCAAGCTGTGCAGTCATATCAACACTGATTTCGGTAAAACTTGGCTCGCACGACAGAAGTAGGAGGGGATGAAATGGTCTTAGCTGCTGGAGTAATTGTGGGAGGTGAAGCGCTCACAGCTGGATGTAGACTTGTTAACCGCCTGCGAGTCTGAATCATTCCTCAACACCACCAATTGCTCTATGGGGCGCCATTGATCGGAGCTGCCAGCGGAGTTCACACTCATGCCATCAAGAGCGCCAATACCAAGTCAAGCTATGCAGTCAGGTCACTATGATTTCGGTACCAGGCTCATCCTGCACGACAGAATCAGAAGATACAAACTGGCACCAGATACTAGAGCAGCTGTTGAAGATGAAGTCTTCCAGATGGCTCACCGAAGTGACGGAGAAAGGATTGAAGGACGACAGCCATAATGCGCTTGGACGCCAAATTACCCACATTCTGTATCATTCAGCGAGGCATGGCGAGGCATGGCCCCATTTCCGATCCAAAGACGAGATCGCCTCTGCCTACACATGTCCGCAGAGATATTCAAGTTCAAACCCGAGGTTTTGGGCATCTGTAGAAGGCATGGCGTGGCTGTTGCTGCCGTATCAGCCTCTCAGTATTCATGGGTTTAAGGTTGTGAAGAAGATGGGCCGGCACACCAGGCGTGATGGTATGGGGGATAAACGGGTTAAACTGGCTTTTAACCATCGCAAAGCGTAATATGCTATCGCCAAAGGTGCCATGTTGAAATGCTCCACCAGAAATGGAAAGGAGATTTGTCAACCTTGCTCCGGTTGAGGGAATAAAGAGAAATAAGATTGGTGCGATGTGGTTGAAGAATAGGAAACAGTTGAGATACTTCTTGTACTTAGCTTCGCGATATACCATGTAGGTACTGGGTGGCGCTGTCGTTCCGATACCTTTATGAGAAATGATAAGATCTTGCTAGCATTTTCTCATTTGATGTTTTTTGACTTATCATGCACTTCAGAAACATACAGGAAAGCATTTGTTTGTCTCTGCAATATTTTGATGCTTGAATTTCTCGCGTATGTGCTGGCAGTGATTTGACATGGTGTTGTCGAACCACTGCCGGCGGTCGCACAAAAAGCACGGACCTTTAGCGCGACCTTGAAAGTCGCGTCCCTCACTGTACCGCGTCTCTGGCACCACTAAACACTATTACAGAGCGAACTATCACTACGAATAACGACTTTATACGTATTCTTCTGCAGTACTTGAGTTATCTTTGCGAACAGAATTAAATCCAATCGATCAATACTGCCAATGCCCTTTCGAACCCTCTAGACGACGCGTAATAGCGAGAGTACGCGCCGGCACTTTACAACTCCGAAGAACACTTTACACGACCTACAACACTTACAGTCTCCACAACCTGTTTCACGACAATTCAAGACTTCTGCTCGATTTGAGCAGGAGTCCATTACTGAGTCTCTTCTGCATACGCTGCATAATCCGACACCATGTACATTCCACGCCAGCTCCTTTCCCAACTCTACCTCCACCTCCAAAAGACCACCACGCCTCTCAGCCCACCCGTCATCCTCCTCTGCGCACTCGACGCCGATGCTCTCTGCGGTCTTCGTATTCTTACTACACTGTTGAAACGCGACTACATACCTCATAAAATCCAGCCTATCAGCGGCTTCTCAGATCTTGAGCGAGCAGGACGAGATAATGTGCGTCCCATGCTCCGCTCACAAGGCGGCTCAGGAGGAATTGTCGTCTGCCTTGGTGTTGGCGCTCGCAATGATCTTGGAGAGCTGTTGGGAATAGGGCAAGAAGTCGAGGGCGAAGCAGCGTATACAAGAGAGGGTGGAGGGGTGGAGGTGTGGGTAGTGGATGGACAGAGACCGTGGCATCTTGAAAATGTCTTTGGTGGCGCGGAGCGTGAAGGTGTGCTAGCTGATGGGACGCCAGGACCGATAAAGAAAGTTAATGGGATAACTAATGGGAGAGTGGGACGAGGATATGATGTTGGGGGGGGAGGAGTGATTGTGTGGGATTGTGGGGATATTGAGGATAGTTTACAGGAGGAGATGGAGTCGTATTTTAAGCTGGATGAAATGCCTGCGATTGATGAGAGGGATGAGGATGAGTTGACGGATAGTGAAGACGAGGACGAGAGGCCCAGCGACAGGTTGATGGGAAGGGAGAAGCCGGGGAAGAAAAGGAAAAGTTGGTCTGATAGGGAGGAAGAGGAGTCTGAAGATGATATGACGCATCCACCGCAAAGGCGGCGGAGTAACTCTTCGTCACCTATCCCGGAATCACCCACCCGCCAACCTCGCAGAGGCCTCATGTTCCTCGACGGTCCAGACACCATTCTCCGCTCCGACGCACACGAAAGATCCTCCACGTCACCTTCACCCGCCCAGCCACCCAAATCACCATCCTCACGAGCCATGCGCAGACAACTTCTGCAACTCAGAGTCGAAAACGAAGCAGTTCTCGACAGATACTACTCCCTAGGCGCCTCCTACTCCGAGCCCATCGCCTCCATGATGTACGGCCTCGCCTGCGATCTCGGTCGCGAAGACAACGATATCCTCTGGCTCAGCATAATCGGCGTCTCATCATACGAGTTATCGGGCAAAGGCGAGACCGGTATCAATATCTCGACCAGTCGCCAACTGAAAGGCGACTTTCCAGGCGGGCCAAGGACGAGGATACAATGCACTAGAAAACTGATGCAAGAGGAAGTGCGGCGCCTCAATCCACCAGATCTGAATAGTAAAGAAGGGCACGGAGGAAGTAATGGGCTGATCCCTACCACGGCGAGGAGTCCAATGGATACAGGAATACGAATTTCGCCCGAGCCGAAATTCCTGCTCATCCGTCACTGGTCTCTATACGATAGCATGTTACACTCTCCGTACCTCTCAAGTCGCTTGCACATTTGGACAGACGTCGGAAGAAAGAAGCTCCACAAAATGCTGGCGAAGATGGGCGTCTCATTGGTCCAGTGCAAACAGAGCTATACACACATGGACATGGAGCTCAAACAGGGCCTGCGCGGCAAACTTATAAAATACGCCGAGATCATGAACTTGCCTGAATTGGTACCCGGAGAAGACACGGATCGCGTTGGTGCGGACAAAGACTCCTGGGGCTTCGTGCGATCTTGGGGCTGGAGAGCAACACTCTCTGCTTCAGATGTCGGAGTGGTCGTGTCTTCTATCCTTGAAGTGGGCAAAGGCTCAGCAACCAACACTGCAGTCGCAAACGGGGACTTCACAGGCTGGGACCGCGGCCGGGAGGTCACCGAACGGACAGACATCGATGGGCAACAGGAAAGCGAAGAATGGGTAAGCAGATTCTGGGACGCCTATGATGCTCTGGACAAGGTCGATGTGCTTTTACAATCCTTGCCGCTGGCGCAGCATCTGCATCGTGCGATTCTGAGGACGGGAACAGGTATTATTCAGAAGAAGCAAATTCGCCATCTTTCGAGTTATAGGCTTGTTATTTTGAAGGATGGCCCAGATTTACAACTTTTTACGCATCCGAGTGCGCTTACGAAGTTAGCTCTTTGGCTGGGAGAGGCGTTTGCGGACGCGGATATCACCAAGAAGGGAAAACTTGGAAATGGAGGCAGAGGAACGCCCCTGGTCGTCTCAGCATGGAACGAGAAACGTGGAGTATATGTCGTGGTCGGCACAGGAGGTGGTGGCGGCGATGCGTGGGGTAGAGGCGCGGAATTGGCGAAACAGAAAAGGGTTACTAAGGACAGTAAGGATGCAGAGAAGATTGCGGCGAGGAAACTGAGGGATAATGAGAAGAGGAAGAAGAGGGAATTGAGGAGGGAGGCTAGGGAGTTGAGGCGAGGTGGTGAACCGGCACCAGGTCAGGAAGAGGATGAGACTGAGACCGAATCCGAAGACGAGACTGAGAGTGAGCCGGATAGCGATGATGATGATGACGACGTAGAGGAGATCGACCGGAAGCGTGGCTTTGGGCTCAATAAGTTCGGAGTCGCTTTCCAAGAAGTCGTCGATGAGACAAATGCCAGGGCGAGAGTGGACAGCTTCGAGAACTGTGTCGTGGAGGTCGATAAAGACTCGTTGCAGGTCTTCTTAGAGGGATTGAGTATGAAGAGTGTGGTGGGTTAAGCTCGGCCCCGGCCGTCTAGTGATGATTACGAGGCATGGGAGAAGATGGAGAAGAAGCGCAAAACAAGCATGGCTTCAGGGCCTCACACTATACGAATTGGGCCTGCATCGAGGGACTGGGGGCGTATTTGTTGTTGCTTATGCTAAGTGGCTGTTGGTGTTCATGGTAGGACTGGTAGATACCGTATTGCGGGAAGGATAGGAATGGAAGGGCATTACATACAATTATTGCAATGAAATCTTCTTTGTCATGAACACTTGCCTCATTTCAAATACCTTTCATCCTCTTGGCTAATCGAATGGTCATATATTCCGTAGGCTGCGATTGAAGGCGCGTCGCCGCCGTGAAGCCGCCCACAGACAATCCCAAAAGAACCCACAACTCCATGCGCCCGCGCCTTATTAGGGTTAGAGATCGAGAGATGTTGTATACGGCGGTATGCACATAAAGCGACAATTGTGTCAGAAATGTAAATCTACACCTTTGACAATTAAGAGAAACGAATGCCAACGGCTGGCTCTGGGAAGAGGGTTGCGAGTAAGATGAATGGGGAGTTAGCTCAACCCAACACCCAGTCCTTAGGACTGAATTCGTTTCCGACCGAATTCTTTTCTCGAATAGCAGCCAACAAGCATCACTTTCACAACAGCGGGCCCCATTATGAGACCGGATCTGTGTTTTACTCCAGCTCTGCCTGGAGCGGGATGACAGACAGGATGATCCAGCTTTCTAAATCACAGCGACAACTTTAATATATTGTGGTCGATGATAGCAAATGTCTCTGGTGTCAAAAATATGCACCCCTCTGCCATCCTTGTTAACAGTTTGACTTGAGCTGCTGAAGATACATTGCGTCTGCACTCACCTGCTTGCTAACAAAATATTCACTCGGAGTGTCTACCCAATAAAGTGGTTGGCTCGTAACTTTCTGTGTGATGTTATGTGGTTTCCTGATTCAGAGGTCAACTTCTGGTAGCGGCTCTATAGATGTACCTTTCCGTATTGGCCTATGAGGCCGTTCGCATGGGGCTCTTAGACGTAAGATGGGACAGACCGGTTACCCTTTTTTCACTAATAGACCCACTATTAACAACTAAGTGGTTATGCTTACGGCAGCATTCTTGATTCTGAATTCTGAAATTAAGAGGCTTCGTGAGTAAAATACGTAGAGCCAGCCAATAGGAGGCTTAACCAAGCTAATCAGCCCTCGTTGCTCGCCCACTTGTTTCCAGCCTACCCTGCTTTCTTCCACTTCTGTCCCTTCCCTTTCCCTCTCCCCTTCTTCCCTCCTTAATAAACCCTGACCTCTCACTACATGCAAACACACCAACCCAACGCCTCCACAGCCTCGGTATACACGGTTACCGTCCCCGCTGCGCCCATGATCACAATCATCACTCTTGTCCTCGCCGACTCTACTGTCCATCTTCCCCATTTCTTCTCTCTTCTTCTCTGTGCCGCCTTTCGAGGTCGATAGCTTGTTCTAGCGTTCTCGCTGCGACCGGACTTGTGACAGTATTATGCTCTGCTGGTGGTGTTGACTGCTTGATCACAACACGAGGTGGTTGGCGAACATTAGAGATCTTGTCGGGTGAGGGTGCTGGTAGTGGCTTTTCACATATATCGATAGCTCTGTCTTTGCTTCTGATGGCTTTTATGACCGCACCATCTTCCACCTCGTGAGCTTGAGCACTGGATGAACGCCTGGGGAGCTAGTTGCGCCGTCGTTTTTGGATGTGGCCATACACGAGGAAGCTGACAACGACAAGAAAGCTGACGCCTATTGCTATGCGCGCATTGTACGAAAGTGCCATGGGACCGTGAATGATAGAGGATTGCGTTGCCACACTGGTTAGAACCGAGCGTATGAGATGCGAGAGTTTCTGTCAAAGCCAGCGCAACCGGAGTGTCGACGTCAGTGGCACGGCACTCGCGCAGCTTGACATTCAGCCCCTGTTGCATTCGACACAGAAAGAGTAAGGAAGAAAGAGGAGAGTCGAGCAGCGGAGATGATACAGAAAAGCCGAGACGAGGTGAAGTAGCGATACAAAGGCATGAGGTACAATAAGGCTGGAGCTGAAGCGGCTGTGAATATTGTGACGGATGTGCAGCAGAGCCAAGTCGGCCAACACGGGTGGGAAATGCGAGGTATTCAGCTAAGCTTGATAAATAAGAGAACTTGAGAGCCCAGTTGTTGGTTTATGCCTTTGTTATCTTGAGTTATCTTCGTTACCGATCGTCCATTACTCCCAGTCTGCCATGCTTGAAACTGCACGACGTCGTTACCACGCGTCGCCCATACCATTATCCTCAACCATCTTGACTGATTCCAAAATCCTAATTTGACCTGAACTCCGTCGCAACACTCCCATTACTGCCCCATGTCAAAACGCCTCGCTCACACATCAAACCAAGCAACCTTCCCCTCAGCAAATATCTCGAACGCCATCCTCGGACCTTTCAAAGTCGCGATCCATTTTCTTGCCTACGTATTATTCCAGCCGTAGACGCCTTGGCGCGCCATCCTAATATTCGGGACTCTCCTCTCTGGTGCCACAGCCTGCCTCTCTTCCTCTTCCTCTGTCGAAGGTCCCTTATGGAACATACTCTCATACGTCGGCGGCGGCTCAACGGGGTGCACTCCGTCTCCAAGTCGCGGAACATACAAAGGCAGTGGATCAACCTCCTCACTCCTCCTCCCTTCTTCTAACCTCCTCTGTGCATCATCTTGTGTCCTGATAGCTAAATTTACGCCGGTGAAGCTGGGCTGCGCCTGGTTGGGGTAGTATGGTGAGACTGCGGCGAAGGAAGCGTTGCGAGGGGGATTTGGGGGGTTTGGAGCAAATCGGGATGGAAAGCGGGATGAGAGGCGGGCCCGAAGGGAGCTTGGGAGGAAGAAGGACATGTAGTGGCGGAAGAGGGAGAAGTTTATGGCGAAGACGAGGACGATGGCTACGTAGGTTATGGGGTGGATGGCCATCGTTGTGGTGTTTGAGAGGTTTTAAGTGAAGACTGAAGTGAAATTTAACTGGTAAGTGGGAGTGACGGGTTTGTGGGAGAGCGCGAAACTCGCTATATCGCGCTAATGTCGTGGTGGTGTTGAGTGTTTGCGGGTCTGGCGACGTGCGTTTGTCAGTGATGCTCAGGGCCGCTCGTACTTGCTGGTAGTCGCTTGTAGCCGTTTGTCAATAAAACCGGTCGAGGTGTTGTTTCTCGAGATGCTTCGATGCAGCAGGCGACATGCGTTGTGGTATTTGCAAACCGGTTGAACGGTGGTAAAGAGTAGAGATTATAAAGGGCATATGTGGCATTAAGTTGTCTCTGACATCAGGAATGTGCCAACTTGCTGATGCCTCGGGTTCCTTTGACGCCGAGTGGCTGAAGGTACATGATACTTCGACGAGCTGGAAGGTGCGACGTCGGGCCTCAACCGATTAAACCAAGGAATACAATGACTTATAAGAAGCGAAGCTTATACTAAGCAGAGAGAAATAATCACCTACGCTCTCCCTCACCTACCGTCGTCGCCTTGCATCGTTGCGCCAGAACTCCAGGAGGCATCCATCGCAAACGACACGGTCTCGAGCTTGCGCCTCCGCCACGAGTCAACTCAGCTCGCCGTCGTGTCTGTGGAAAACGGCCACAATCGCGTCGGCGCTCCTCAAAGCTTGCTGTCGCTAACGGCCAGCGCCGGCGGCACCGTCCTCGGTCGGCAGCGCGGCAGTATTGCGGTGCAATTGTGGAATACCAAGAAACCGAAAACTCCACGAGTGAGAACAAGCTGAATTGGCTGTGGAGGACGAACCGCCTCACGAGGTCAAGTGAGCGTTGAAGTCTGTGTATTTGCGCCTATTACGCGCCCGTCGTGGCTGATAAATTGAACATACGCAGAAACAGAGAAACGAGGTCCAAATAGCCTTTCTATAGCGTCTAATTATCCCCTGGCGCTTGGTGGTCGGCGCGCCAGTGCTGGGCGGTGTCTCATCCGCACTGGCAGATCCCCTAAGTACTGTGTGCCCCACTGTCCCTCAGACTTAACCAGTTCACGATGACGATGGTAGAGGGGCCAGCCACTAGGACCCCACTGTGAGACAGTCACGTGAGACTTGGACGTATTAGTGCTTCGCGGTCTATTACTCTCTTCTCTTCATATATCTGTACTTCCGTCTTCACATCCTCTTGCGCATTTTGTCAAAGACGTCCACAACCGTAAACATGCCAGACGCCATCCTCGACGACATCTCTCACCGCAGATACAACCCACTGCGCGGCAGCTGGCTCTTAGTCTCTCCCCACCGCACCAAGAGACCATGGCAGTAAGTCCAACATCGACCCTTCTGCGTTACCCAAAGAATCGTCGCTAACCAGTTGACAGAGGACAGCAAGAGTCTGCCGCAAAGACAACTCTTCCCACATACGATCCAGCATGCTACCTCTGCCCGCGCAACAAGCGCGCGCAAGGCGACTCCAACCCAGACTACAAGTCCACATTCGTCTTTGTAAACGACTATTCCGCAGTCAAGGAGTCCCAGCAAGAATATACACCGAGCACCAAGGGCGATGACCTCTCCTCGCTGCTCCTGCGCGCCGAGCCAGTAACTGGAAAGTGCTATGTTCTGACTTTCAGCCCACAACACAACCTTACCCTCGCAGACCTTTCACCGAAAGAGATTCTGCCGGTGGTGGAGATGTGGACCAAGATCTACGCGGCGCACCTTTCTCCCTCCTCCCCCCTCTACGACGCAAAACTCATCGAGAGCGCATCCAACGACTCTGCATACGGCGTCGAAGTGCCCAAAGCACAGTACAAATGGATGCAGATCTTCGAAAACAAGGGCGCAGCAATGGGCTGCTCAAACCCCCACCCTCACGGCCAGGTCTGGACTACTACCGGACTCCCAGAAGAGGCGTGTGAGGAGTTGACGCAGTTGCAGAAGTATAGGTGTGAGCACTCTGGCAAGAACATGCTGGAGGATTATGTCAAGCTCGAGATGGAGAAGAAGGAGCGTATCGTTTTCCAGAATGCTTCTTTCCTTGTCGTGTGCCCGTGGTGGGCGACCTGGCCGTTTGAGGTGCTTCTTGTTTCGAAGCAGCATAGGAGGGCGTTGGTTGATTTGTCTGCGGAGGAGAAGTTGGATATGGCGGAGGCGATTGCGGAGATTACGAGGAGGTATGATAACCTGTTTGAGTGCAGCTTTCCGTATTCGAGTGGTATTCATCAGGCGCCACTTGAGGGGGAGAAGGAGGAGTGCGAGGCTAGTCATTTGCATATGCATTTTTATCCGCCGTTGCTTCGGAGCGCGACGGTGAGGAAGTTTCTTGTTGGGTATGAGCTCTTGGCTGAGCCGCAGAGGGACATCACGCCGGAGCAGGCGGCTGAGAAGCTTAGAAATGCCGGGGGTGAGTTGTACAGGAAGAACCTGTGAGGTCTCAGCGGGGGACATGGAAACCCAAGGAAAATGGCAGGATGCGGTGTTCGAAACTAGTTAAAATAGATATTTGCCAAACTAGACGTCAACATAGCGCGATATAGATCTCTGCCCTCTCGACTGTTGATCATGGATCCAGTCAATGTAAATCAAGGACTGCATATGTGTATATGCCCCTGTCGAATGGAGAAAACAAGTTTGTTTCGCTGCGGAGGGAGGCAAGCGCAAGCGCAAACGCCGACGCCGTGAGGATTTGTGTAGGACATGCTAAGCACGCACGCCTTCCCAAATGGTCGACCAGTGATCCCTATTGACACTAAAATTTTATCGGCAGCAACACCTCCGCTGCACTCTCTTTCTGAGACCCCATCGGGCGCTATCGTTCGACAGAGAGGTGTTGACGACTGCCAGGAGACGCTCGTCCACATCGATGGCGCTGGCCTTCTTGCCCACACCACGCCCGCAACCGCGACACTGGGATTGCTGGCGTCGGATGCCAGAAATGGGAGAGTTTCCGGCGCCGCCTCCGCGAGCAAGAGGGATGGCAAAAGACAGAGCCAGCAGCAGTCAAAGTCCGTACGTGGTTGCTCACGCGCATCCGGAATAAATCTACGGAAGATCGTGGGATGGCGAAGAGTACCGGCGGAGTCTCTCGCTGGCTGGTAACCGGCAGGGGAGAGGGGAGAGGGGGGGGGGAAGAGAGGAGAAGGGGAGACCACGAACCAAACTTTGGTCGGAAGAAGTGGCGGCAATTCTGCTGTTGTGCAGCTTTGCGGCGATACTCCGAAATGTCTCATTTGCCCAAGGTTGGGCGACATCCGGCAGGGAACTCGCGTTTTTGCAAGGGCCTTGTCTGGAATCGAGGTGGGGTGGAGGTGAAGTAGTGAAGTTGAGGTGAGGTCTTGATAGGGGTGAAGTTAAGGGGAAGGACCTGGTGTGGCTTAGAAAGGCAGAAGTGGGATGGCAGCATAAGAGGCAAGACGTATCCTCAAGTTGTTAGGATGGACAGCGTCGCAAGGCAGTAGGCAGGTAAAAGTACCATGTGCGCAGCGAGCTGTATTTTCGGTATCGCTTAGCATGTTTTGGTCTATCACCGAACAAAAGTGCGTCTTCTTTCCCTTTGTACAGCGTCTGGGAGGAAAGTGAGATTGAGGTTGAGGTTAGATCGGGGCGAGGTTGAGTACAAAAGGTGCTAAGTGCACCAACGAAAAAGGCAGCAAAATTTCAGTGCCCCAGGTTCAACCGCCGCCAGTTAACCACCAGCAGGTTAGCGTCAGACTCAGCTTACGCATAGGACCTGTGGAAGCAAGAGCTCCGGTTGATAAACAGTGTTTGGTATATAGCAAGTCCATGCCCTCGAAGTACGTGCATCTTCCACCCCTAGCGACCAAAATCAAACTGGTGTAATGAGAAAGGTTGGAAATCGATCTAAAAGTCGTGTACTAGGCCGTGACATCATAACGCTCGCTTTGTACTAAGCTTGAAAGCTTCGCCTGCGTATAAGAAAAAGAAAGAAAGGCAACGAAACAGCAAACGTTAAAACGCCAACCCCGTTCCATTGCCTCAGCAGGCATACTGAAGCACATTGTCGTAGTTGACAACTTTGTAATGCAACGCATTGTAAACTTCCTCTGTTCGTGGTGTTAGCATTTCGTCTTTTCAACCTTGCAGCGGGAAACACACCTCTCATCCCATCGATCGCCTCGAAAGCCCCAGCCCAATTCTCCAACGCCGCTACCACACCACCCAAACCCTCCCTGAGACCCTCCACCAACTTCCCAGTCGCCAGATCAGTTCCCGCAAATCCACCCGCCTCCTGCACAGCCAGCCGTTCAGTATTAACCTGAAACAACAACATAAGCAACGCATAAGCGCTCTGCATCGCACAGCAAGCAAACGTCGGCATTGTCCTAGGTGGCCACTGGCTGCTCTCGCTCTGCACACGAGCAATTGCGTCAAATGATAAGGTGCCATTTGACCCGAGGCCCACGCCGCCGCTTAATGCGCCCATGCCGCCGAGTTCGGACAGGCCGTAGGGGTTGAGGTAGTTTGTTTGTGTCAAGTTGCGTGGGTTCAATGGGTCGGATGGGTTATAGACTGGGTTGCGGGAGCGTATGACACCGGTTGGATTTGGGTACGGCAGCACGAAGAACGTCTCAGCTATTATGAGTGCAGAGTCGTGGCAGATCTTTGAGGAGTAAGCGTGGCTGAATGGGAGTCTGGAGTTGCTTTGTTGTGGTGGTCGGGAAGCTGGTTTGGAAAAGTTGTCCAGCGAACACATTGGTTGGATCTGTGAATCGGGATATTGTGGTGTTGTCTTGGAAGAGGCGGATGACCAGGTACTGGCGGATTGCGGGGTGCTATTGGCTGTATTGCCGCTAAGCTGAGATTCGGATGAGAAACCTGGCGGTGAGCCATTGGATGATGAGGCATTCCTGCCATTACTCGACGGTGGCGGCGAGGTCAACTCGGGCTTTGGGCGAGGTTCCAGATCACAATGTCTTTTATTGAAAACTGGCTTGTCCTCAAAGGCTGCAAACCGATGAATCTTGATTCTTGCACTGTTGATTTTCATCCGCGCGATGGCTCTGAGCGTTTGCCCGACTACCATCTCCCCCTTGCTAACAGGATTATCGACAGGTTCTCTACTGGTAGCAAACCACACATCTGAGGAATAACTGAGGTTGGCAAGCTTGTTCTCCATGTCAATTGTGCGTTGGCACATCTGACCCAAATCGCCTCCCCTTTGCAGTATTTCCGTGTGATCTAGAACGTACTGTGTAGCTTCGACAATTGCTTGCTGGCAGCGTATAAAGAATGGGAACGAGTCGGGGTCTTCAGCTATACGAGGAAACTCGATGGTGAACTTCTTGTCGTAGATATCTATAGCGCAAGGAGTGTTACTTGCGATGGAGCCTTGGCAGACATTGATATATGTTGCCCACCAAACACGGCGTCTTGCCTCCGGATATGGGTCGTTTCCTGCCTTGGGTTGGTAAAGTTTAGCCGCCAGGGCTTGAGTCAACGACTGCCCTCCACGGTTCATCATCTTCTTGATATTTCCTCGCTGGGTATACTCATACACAGCCAGAAGCATCAAAGTTATGTTTCCTTCCAAGTCGACCGGCACATTGGGGTGGAACTGGCGCCTGTTCACTCGCCCAGACACATCAGGATTATTGGACAGAGCGTCCTTAGGATTATTGGCAGAGTCTTCGAGCTCCGCCTCATCGTCCAATGCCTCAAAAGCAGCTTTGGCATAAGTCTGAGCGAGAGCGCGGCGTTCTAAGGTAGATTGAATACTTCTAGCATTAGGATCGTCCGGCAAAGGAATTAGAGCCAGAATTGCAGAAATGGCAAGGGTGATAGGTGTTTTTGGCTTCATATACTTCGCGTGGAAGCCATTTTGTATTGGACGATCGGTCGGTGTCCGGAATGGAGGGGGAAGAACCGAAAAATACGCGTGAATCCAGACATAATATGCATCCAAGCTGCTCCCATATTAATATGGCTTCACGAAATGGTTACATGGGAACTTACATATCGACTTCATTCTGATAACGTCGCACTTCGGGCGTCATCGATTCGTCGGCAGCGCCTAGAGAATAGTCTTGAATGCCATTCCAGGAACGGTCAAATGCTGGATCGTATATTGCCGGCATTTCCTTAAACTCGTAATTGGCCAGGACGTTTGAATTCCAATCGTCGAATATGTCAGCGGTATTATATGAGTCCTCAAGTTGATGATCGTCCAAGAACCTCAGTCCAGCACCGGCCTCCTTGAATACAGTCGCGTGAGAGTATTCTGCATATCAAGATTAGTGGATCAATTCACATCGGCGATGCAGGTGACCTACGGTCTTCAATGTTGGATGGCACAAGTGGGATATTGAAGTACTCCTGCTTCACCTCGTCTTCTGAAGATGCCGACTTATTTTCTTGACGTTTCTTACTTGAGGGCACTCTTGGCCCTCCACGTCTACTCTTTTCATACTTACAATCCTTATGCTTCTCCTTACACTACAGGCTGTTAGTGATCTTCATCGTTGAGGGGCATGCATATGACCTGCAAGGAACAGTCGCCGACTGCCAGCTCATCAAAGTTCTTACCGAACTAGTTCGGAAACTACTTTACAGCTATGAACGAATGTTGACACTCACATTGACGCAAGGTTGCTGTCCATCACACCTAATTCTAGAGCGACGACTGGAAGAGGACTCGGATTAGCATCGACTGGCACATTCAGTGGGTCCTTTTGACAAGCGCATAAAGATCCTCGCAATATCGAATCCCGATCGATTGGAGCATTCGCCGGGGGGAGCTTGGCGATATCGGCATGTCGCTTAGGAGCTAGATCTCGGAGGTTGCAAAGTGAAGGAGTTGATGAAACAAAAGCAGGCAACGAATAGACCCTTGCGCGGGACGGGGAACTCACCATGACAGACAGGCATTCTTAACCGGTGGCTGTGCGAACTTCTTGCGCGGCACTGCGGTGTTTCCCGAGCTACGGGCGCCATTTACTGATGCTCCTGCGAGACTCTTTGCCGGCACGGGATTGCTCAGTGACAACTGCGGTGTCTGCTCCTGGAGAGCCCTGAGAAACTCCATATTTGATGTTCAACTTGACGACTGTCACGTGCTAGAATCCTTCCCCGCCCTTTCGTTGGTCTCAATTCAGGACTCCCCAGAGCAAATCCCGTAAAGTGACACCCTGGTGGATTGCGTCGTGGCGAAGTGTGAGAGACTACTGCGGTGGCACGGGATTTAGCGACAGCGAGAGAGGTCGTCTGCGTTTGGACACGACTGGACAGCAAGGTTACCGACAACTGCTCACTGGTGGTATAATGGTCAAGGTGTGGTGAGTGTCAGACGCCGAAATCACGCTTAAGTGGTTGGTATGTGTCTTGATTGATTTGGCGGTGGGGTGGCGGAGCGGCTGTCTCGGCAGGATGGTTTCAATCTTTTGGAAACCCCGCGATGCATGAACTGCGCTAAGATCCTGTCTTGATGGCCCGATTTCCACGTGTGAGTTGCGTTTACGAGTAAGGAAAATGATCCAATTGAGGGATCCAGCACTCGGTGATTGAAAGAACCAGTAGGCGATTGAGACCGGTGGCCTTCGGGAATTGCAAGACCGGTGAGCGGCCCAAAGCTACGAGGAGGTAGAGCGGTAAGGCGCGACTGTAAATAGTTGATAAGGTGCGGAGGCCCCAGATCAACAAAACCGCTGATGGTTTGCAATTATATACGAATGATGCCAATGGTACCCGGGATGCGACGGTGAGATGGGTTGACGGGTGACTGACGGGACCTCTGGGTTTCTTAAAAAGGCAGAGGTTGTCTCCAAAAGGGCCTTGGCAACGACGAAAAACCGACGAAATCGCCGATGTTGATCAGCTTTAGAAATTCCGCAAGGCAAAGACCAAGGAACTGGAGTAAAAAAATGGATTTTGAGATCAGACCAGTGTCAATCTCCTGCACATGTTGGTACTTACATAAGCCAAGCATCTCCAATCACTCCCAGGAACTCGGAGCTGCCGAATGAATGAGGCTTAGATGTGGCGTGTAAAGGCTACGACGTCGTGCAAGTCGTCGGACAATCTGTGGCTTGCCGCGATGGGGAGTACAACGGCACCCTAAAGAAGCGAAATATTGTGAGTGTGCCGTGCCTGCTGCCGACAATAGGGGGAGGAAGGCTCATAGTTGCACGATATTAGAGCTTTCGGGGAAGCGGGTATGCACGACGGGTTGTAGCATGCTTGTCACGACGGCCATGTGGAAATCAGGATGACAGACACTGAAGCAAGGACCTAGTCAGCGCTTCTGGTGCTGCTTCTGTGCAACCGCAAACTCGCCTCATTGTGTCAGGTGTGACTTGCGGGTTTGAAACGTTATTACAACATTGGGTATATCCCACAGCTAATTGTACAAATAATATCTACACATTCGCCACTCGTACATAAGCTCCAGAACTGGAACTGTTTCGTTATCTTGAACGCATGGTTTGGCTCCCTTCCGCTTGACGTAATCTATGCAAGTACCACTCTTTCCAAGTCATCTCCTTCTCTCTGCATCGTTCTGATGGCGTTGAGCGTTTTCGGGCATGTAATCTCAAGCTCCTTGAGCCTGTTTTGGAAACCAGTGTCCAGCTCCACGGCGCCCTCCATCTCAAGATAGGCCTTTGTCAGGTACAAGAGCGTATGGAAGATAGGCCGCAAATTCTGTGGGTCTTCTTTTTTCCGCCTCGTGACAATATCAAGACGGTTACGACGCAGTTCTCTAGAGCGCACCTTCTGCCACCCCAACCAGCCAGGCATCAGTTTTAATTCGCACAGCTCAAATGCCTCGGTATAGTGATGCGCGCGCGTCAAAGCCTGGATATACAGATTCCAGTTCTTAGAATCAAGCAGGAAACCAGCATCTTGAACCTGCTTGATGACGGCCCTAAGTTGCACCAGCTTGTGCTGGTCACGGTACGCCTGGATAAGTGTCGACAGAGCTCTGGTGAGATCGAAGCGGTGTGAGTAGAGTACAAGCTTGTCGTCTTGACGACTGCGCGTTTGGTGCTTGGCAACAGAAAATGCCAGTTCCCAGGTGTTCTGGACTCCCTCCAAGTTACCCTCCTTGTACTGTGCTATCATAAGAGCACTGAAAAAGCCCAGAGGAATGTCGAACTGGCGGTCCGCTGGTACCAAGGCCAGAAACTGCTGGGAAAGCTCACGAGCCTTGTCGAATGCACGATTCTGCCCGGCACAAAGGATATAATACTCGAACTTGGAAAATATACCAGCAATATCGAGTGCCGCTGCGCCAGGCATGCCTTTGCGAGAGGTATTGGCCAATTCCATTGGATCCGATTCAGTCAGGGCTTCAAAGAAGTACTGATCTGCCATCTTGAACTGCTCGTCGGGAGAGCCTTCTTGCAAATACTTTAGATCAAGCATTGCTGCCGCCTTGGCAACCTGAATCCTTGTAGAGACTCCCTGGCGAACTGCCTGCTTGGCAACTTGACCGAGCATGCGCTTGTGCAAAGTGATCACCTTTTCGTATTCCTTAGTCCTAATGAAGCCGCCCATGACAACCGCATAATGGAAGTTCGTCGCTTTTACTCCCGCTTCGGGCATGACCTCATTCATGATCTTGAACGCCTTAAGAGGTTGGCCTGCGACCGAAAGAGCGAGCAATAGAGCTGCGTAAGTATGGCCATCAAATGGAATATTATTGCTGTCCATTAGACCATGTATGCGATACACGTTTCGAATGTCCCGCCTCAAGGCATATGCGACTAAGAGGTAGTTCCACATTCTCGTCTTGTTGTCCAAGACTTTGTGTAACCAATCTTTACAGAGCCGTTCGGCTTCCTCAAGCTGGCCTCTTTGGATTTGAGTGGATACCATGCAGTCCACCATAACAGAGGTTGTGCGGATGCCCATCTCTTTAGCGATGTTAAAGATGTCGTAAACGCTCTGAAACTCGCCACGTCGTGTGCAAATACCCATCATGGTGCCAATCGTATAGCTGTCAACAGCAAACTTGCCACCTTTGAAGTCACGACGCTTCTGAGAGTCTAGCATATTCTCGAAAAGCCTGGATGCTGACTCAATATCTCCGACTTTACCGTAAGCACTAAGCAATATGTTTTGGTGAGTGGTCGTTTGCCTGAATCCATACTTGCTCTTGATTTCGTCGAAGACCTCAAGACACTCCGCCAATTCGCCTCTCCTGGCATGGACATCGAGTAACGGATTGAAATCTTCTGGAGACCTCACGCCCCACGTGCTGAACATGGCATCGAAAAGTTCGTGCGTCTTCTTGGCATCGCCGACAGACGCCCTCGCTTCGATACACATCCGATACGCCTTCGAAGTTGGTTGGCCATGGCACTTAGCCCAGTCTTCAAGGAGCATAGACTGGCCTTGGAAATCGTCTTCCTTGCAACAAATTTTGAGTAGGTCCGAGAGGAACTTCTCAGAGTAGCGCAAGCCAGTGCGAGAGCGGATGCTTTTGTAAAGGTATAAAGCTAAAGCAGGTTGCTTGGCGTGCACAAGTTTCAGTACCACATCCGTCGAGGCTCGATTAAAGAAGTGATGATCCAGGTTTAGAGTCTTGTACACTTTCCACAGCGACACAAACTGCTGACTATCAATGCCTCGTTGCGGAAAGAGAGCTTTGAGGACAAGTTCGCCGAGGAATCGGTGGACTTTTTTATCCTCTCCCATAATGCTCTTGAAATACTTCGTTATTTCCAACGCTCTTTCGACGGAGTCAGGTAGCTTTGTGAAATACGACCAGAGGTCGTACCTATAGCTCTTAGCAACTAGCTGTTTGAAATCGTTTATATCGCGCCAAATCTCATACGCCAGATCCCACTGACTGTTGCTAATCAAACTTCCGAGGAGCCGGTCAGATTCAATAAGCTTCCGAAACTTAGTCAATGCGAGTGCGTGCTCCTCCATGGCGCCCTCAAAATTTCCTAGGATCACTTGCGCCTTTACAAGTGATCGCCATTGAGCTTCAGTCGCGATTGCCCGGATTTCCTCAAAAAGCTGAATCGTTCGTCTCGCATCAGGTTTTCGATCAGAGGTGCTCAGGTAGTCTACCATTTCCGAAGTAAGCTGCTTCTGGGTATCGCTATCGAGAAGCCGAAATTGCCGCCAGGCTTCTTCGTAGTCATCGGACCTTCCATGCCGTATTATATCCAGTACCGGCGCCGCAGCCGCATTCGCGATTTCAGAATTTGTCGTCCTAATTGAACCTTTCCCCTTCGGCGTAACATCCAACCAGTCCTCTTCGGGCTCATGTTTGTCAAACTCCTGCTCGATATCATCGAGATAAGGCTCTGTAACATGTCCATCTCCTTCCTTCTCTTCCTTTCCTTCCCCAGCCACTGCTGAATATGACCGGTGCCCTAGTCCGCTATACAGGCCACGATGCCTTCGTCGTTCTAAGCCGTTCGCCATCCAAGGTGGACATCGCCGCAACAGACTTAGTGCGCCTGGAGGATAGAGGAAGTCGAGAAATGTTCCGCCGGGATTTGCGCCAGAATTCCTAGTCGTATCGATCACTGCAGTTTCTCTGGCCTCTGATACCTGCAATAAAGCTTGCCACAAAGGTGACATTTCCAGCTCAGCTGTCCCATGGCTCCAGAACCCAGAATGTAACAGCCGCCTATTTCCTGCGGTCTTAGAGCCAGGTATCAAACGTCGAAAGCTACCGGATTCGAGACATCCCGCCGTGCGCTCCAGCATGCCACCAGTCAGTAGAATTGACAGCGCCGAGTTTTGACCGGCCTGAGGCACTATGGTGTCGAGCAACGTGGTAATTTTGAGTCTAAAAGATGGTATGAGCCATTGATCTTTTGGTCGTATTTTCGGCGTACTGACAAAGTAACATGCTTTGCCACAAGCAGTTCGAGCAGGCGGCAAGCTTCGGCGAGAGTCGTTGGCGTAACTACAAATGGGGGCTTTCAAAAATAAATCAAGGTCGACAAATCGAGGTATACTGAAGATCGTTAATTAAGCGCGTCGTTAGCTACAAGGTCCCCGAGAATAATTATTGTCGGACCATGAGGCGATGTTCATGACTTTAGCGTATGGCCGCCGGAGGACGGGTATACCATTTACCGTCCAAGTCTGGAGCCCCCCTAGTTATGTAATCATACAGCCCACTGGGAGACAACACCACAGGGTAACCCCATGTTTGGTGAATACATACCCTAGACGCAGCTATGAACGTCACCCAGTACGTTGTTGCCGGCCGTGAAGCGGCTTTGTTGTACGGCGACTATGCGACATATCGCTCCCAGCTCTCAAGTCGCTTGCGCTCGATTCGCAAGAAGTTGGGCAGGACAACTAAGAAAGGAGCCAAGTATGCGAACAAGGCCACGGTGACGGCTGAGGACATCGCCAGCAACTATGAGTATGTCGCATTACCTCCGACCGTGAGTGCGATTGCTGACTCTACTAGATTTGCGTATCTACTCTTCACGACTGCTGAGCGCGCATGGGCGCATGCTATGTACATGAAATCCGCACAAGCTGCGGACAACAAGGCTATCACCGGTGCAGCACGTTCGCACATTATATCCCGCCTGCATAAAGCATATAAAACTACACAAGGGCTTTTAGAAGTGCTCTCTCATCAATCAGTGTCAACAGCCAGCGATGTCGACATTCTTGAGACGAGGGCATACCTGGCATCCTTGGGTGGTGCGGAGCAGTTCGAGAAGCAGAGCTGGGAGGCGTGTGTTAAGCTCTATTCGACCGCCTGGATCATTTACACCGCTTTGGCCGCCTCCAGCAAGAGCGACACATACAAGGAGCTCCTCACGTCTACCATTGAGCCAAGCATAAAGTATGGAGCATATCAGATGAAGCTTCCACGATCCCTTTCGATCCCAGTCATCGCCAAGAAGTTCTTCCCAACCGACGATATTGAGTTAGTAGTGGCAGTTGAGAAGCTTGACACGCCGGCATTGAAAGATGCTGCCAAGGCAAAGGAGGAGAACGCTGAGACAGAGACAGGAGCTAGAACTATCACCTGGAGATCTCGAACTGTCGACCTTGAGGATGCTGCGATTGCGGTTACGCTTTCAAACGTTGCGGCTGCAGCTAAGCAGCTCGAGATTACCTTATCCGCAAACGAGTCCGCCCATCCAAGGGAACGCGCTTCGGCATACGATGATGTCTTGATTGCTAGCCAGGATGCTATCGATGCCACCAAGCACGCTATTGATGAGCTCATCGCTGAGCGTGTTTCACAAGGCGACAAGCGTGTGCAGAACCTTCAGATTACTCGCACTGCTATAGGATACGACCTTATTAGCTGGCGTATAGGTAGAAACAGAGTCCTTTGCGGGCCACACGACGGCGCACTTCTCGAGGCCTCGCCAATCGCAAAGACACGCGGGAACACAGTATTGGCATCTGAGAAGGAGGAAGGCACGGGACGCAAGCTTGCGAAACTACGCGAGCGTGTCGTTCTGTACGACTCGACGCTGCAGAGCATCGACTCCATCAAAGAGCTGCCAGGTGTCGCATCTGATGAGCAGTTCCTGGAGGAATTGGATGCTAAGTATAATCACTTCCGCGCTTTGAAGTGTCTTGCTATCGCTCGTTCCCATTCCATTCTCGGCTCTTACACCGAGGCTCTCTCCCTCCTCGCGCGCGCTTTGTCTGTCCTGAACACAAGCGTTCCCCGCCTTAATGCACTTGTTGCGCCGTCCGCTCCACCAACTCTCGCTATCTCTTCCTCCGCTGCCGAATACCTTCACCACAATCTTACCACCGAGCTCCAGCGCCACCGCGCACTGGTCGAGATCTCACTTATCTCAAAGTTCTCAAAACTTCCACAAAAGCATTCCGCGCCGCTGGTGGAGAGTCTAGATAGGTACCCATTGGGCGGAGAGGTGAATTTGGCGAACTTGGTGCAATATCCACCAAAGATTGAGCCTGTGCCTGTTAAGCCGCTATTCTTTGATGTGGCGTGGAATTACATCGAGTATCCAGGACGAGGTGTAAAGATGCAGCCGCCAGCAGTGCAGCAGATACAGCAGGTTGAAGAAGAAAGACCAACGAGTAGCAGTGGGAAGAAGAGCTGGTTCGGATTTGGAAGATCATGAAGTGGAAGATACCTCTAGCATCAGATGAAAAGCAAAAGCTGAAGGTCATAGGCAAAAGGCCTAGATTTTGGTGCATAAAAAGAAGCATAGCGTAAAATGTGTTAATAAGACCTCTATCATACCGCTAAGTTGCTAGCTTATTCTCACGTTCTAATTACTTTTCCAGCAGGCATCGATCCGATCCGATCCCTGTCGTCACCATGACATGCCATGCCACCCTTCCTCCCAGTCATCGCATGCACACGTGCACCATTTCCCTCTCCTTGTATGCAGAACCAAGAGACCTAGGCAGCCTGACCACACAACATTTGAGCGCGGCGCTACTTCGTAGGTTGTTTCCGCTGACTAGGAAGATTGAGCCCACGGACACATATTGAGTACGCCCGCACCGCGATACAGAGAGTTCCTGCGAGTCTTGACAACGAACGGAGAGAACTTGAACTCGTTGCTTACCACAAATCTTGAGCGGTGTGAATCCGAAACTAAGTAAACAAAACCATCTAGACTTGAATCTAATCATCCGATCATGTCAGCCGTAAGCGCTCAGCCAGCCAGTACGTATTACTCTCTCGCTGACTCCTCATTTCATGTCGCTCCAAGATTTCTTTTTCAAATTTCTTCTATTGTCCAAAGTTAGTGACGATATTCTCTTTCATGACCACACTAGCCCGTCTCGTTTTCATGCACACACCGCTAACACCTGGCAGAAAAAGGCGGCTTCAAACAAAAGTTGAAACACCTGTTAAACCTCGACGGCTCAGAACCAGGATACCCTGAGCACATGGATGAGGTGAAACGCGATGCGGAGGCGCGTAAGGCTGCTCATGCTCCACACGACACCACGACTACCGGAAGTGTTGTTCCCGCTGGTTGTGTTCCTACTGCTGGAGGATATGGTGGCGCTGGACATGGTGGCGATGGTGGAGGAGCGGGAAGAAGTATTTAGGTGGCCATTAAACCGGTAGTTGTTATGGAGGCGGAGGAGGAGGAAGCTATGGTGGCTAGGAAAGAGCACGTCGTTTCTGTTTGCTTACGCGAGTTCGCTTCGGGTTAATTTCGACTCGTCCTCCCATTTTACCTCCTCAACCCCGACGCCTTCTATCTCTCGCAGGGTGTCGAAGCCGTCTACTACCACCTCTTCAAACAATTTTCTCTTCCATCGACCAAATTTCTACAAATGCGTAGACGTCGAACACTGGGACCTAGACCTCAACGGCATCGCTGTCGCCGTCTCAGCCACATCATACAAGATCGACGCGATAGGAGACGCTCCTATAGATGTCCCGCCCACCAAAGTAGCAGTAGGCATCTGCAAAGGCCAGTACGACGGCTACAAGGTCTAAGCATTCTTCCAGCGCGCGGCCGGTCCAGACGGAAGAAGAAACGACTTCCCATACATAAACGTCATTACAAGCCTGCCTACGCTGTTATACCTCACATCCGTTCTCCTTCGGTCTATAGACGGCTTAATGTGGCTTCCTGCCTTGGCGAAATGTGGAGTAACCACCCAGACCGACACCAACCTCTCAGGACCAAGATCCTTGTAGCACCAACATTCCTGCAGAGCCTCATGTCGTGATGTTACCTGTACGAAGCCTCAGTCATTGTACACGACCGTCACACCAATGTTCAGATTTGGGGGCGCTATACTTGAGAAATGAGAGATGGCTCCGATATTGGAAGACCAAGGGGTTTGTTTCGGTTCTGTAGCTACTTTACCGTCTGTTAAAAAGCATCATGAGACCTTTGCCGAAAAAACTTGATGGAAACAGGGTAACCGCATCCGTAAATAGAGGATTCGGTATTGCGATTCTGTGGTTACGATTAGCCAGCTGACTATCGGGTAGCATTCAAACCTTACAACAATCATGACCTTTGACCCCAAGCCCTCAGGCTGCCTAGCTTAACAAACACTCGCACACGACTCACAAAATCCAGATTGATGATCACTATTTAACGGTTGATCAGTTATCTCATGGAATATACTAGATTTCCGGTATCCATTGGTATACTATTCTTCACTTTGCGTGCTAATGAACACGCTCTTGCTCGCTCTGCACAGAACCGAACTCCCCAACTCCATGTGCTGAAACCATGCTGCCATCTATCGTCGTCTAACCTCCCGTCATGTCCTCTTCCCATCATCCTTCTCAGATGTTTCGTTCAGGGTTCTAGATCTTGTAAACAATATCACCATCGAACCTATCATCGTGTTAGCTTCAATTCTTTCTCATCATCACACTTAAATTGTATGTTCCGGATTGGTTTCGGGATCAGGCGGGTACTCACATAACACTATTCCCCTCGCTCAACCTCTCCAACCCCTGTTTCGCCTCTTCGATCGTAAACCTCTCTCTTGCATTAACCTCAGCGTTGACCGCTTCCAGGACATGATCGAGCTCCGCAGAATCATCCGCAAACACTGGCCCACCGATGACCTTACCCAGCACGCCTCTGAACGTCTGATACCTCGCCTCCGCCAACCCCTGCAGCTTTCTCGGGCTTGACCTCGGTGCGGCGGCTAGTGCAGGCGTGATACTCAGACCCACAACATCCGGCTCGGACTCTTCAGACTCATCCACCTCCATGCCCTGAGGGTGCGGTGGGAGGGTTTGAGATTCACCCTGTGATTGGGATTGCGATGTTGATCTTTTGTTTGCGCGTGTAGAGCGAGTGGAGGTGGTGGTACGTTGGGACGTGCGTGGTGAGGCAGCGTACAGCTCTTCTTCCTCATCGGAATCCATGTCGCCATCTACTGGCGCGTGTCTCTGCTGGCTACGGGCTGGTGTGCGTCCGTTGCGCTTTGGAAGAGTACGAGATCTTGCGGTACCTCTAGTGCCCAGAGTGCCGTTCGTGCCTGAAGTAGGAGCGTGAGAGCTGGAAGCAAAGGTTCCGGTGACGTCCTCGTCTTCTGACGAAGATTCGGTTTCGGACTCAGAGTCTGCGACTGTCTTCTTACGGCGCTTCCTCGCGCCCTCTTTCTCATCTACCTCCTTAAACAACGCAAAGCGGAGGATGTGCTCCGCCGCAATGGCATCCTTCTTCTCTACCCTATTCGACAATCTGCTCTTAGCATGTGCGGTCGCAAGACGAATAATCGTCTCCAGCGTTCTGACTGTCATCGGACTCGTCTTACGCTGGTTCCCAGCCATATCGTCGTTACGCAGCGAAACATAGATTTCCGAGATGGTTTCGGAAGCCTCCTGGGTAAGCACAGGCTTGACGCGGGACTTGGCATACTGGATATACTTCTTAATAAACGGAATACTCAATACCTCAATCTTCTTCTCGCGGCCGCGACCGGTGGTCAGCGTCATTCCGGCATGCAGCATGACGTCGAACTTCTCGTATACGGGCGTGGGCTTGTTGGTGTCGGTGTCGGTCTGGACGCCGACACCGAGGGTTTGGGATGCTTGTTCGCGCACTGGGGCACCTTCTTCGGTGCCGGCTTGGCGATAGCGATGCATCCTGAGAACGTGCTCGGAGATCTCTCTATCTCTCTTGTCCTCAATATCATCGGTAACAATAAAGAGCAGATCGAAACGAGAAAGCAGCGAATCCGGCAAAGCAATGTTTTTATGCGGATCCTTATGCGTATCATACTGCCCAAAAATCGGATTCGCAGCCGCGATAACCGAGCATCTCGCGTTAAGCGACGTATGGATACCAGCTTTCGCAATAGTAACAGTCTGCTGCTCCATAACCTCATGGATAGCGACGCGGTCCACATCAGACATCTTATCGAACTCATCGATACACACCACGCCACGATCAGCAAGGACCATGGCTCCGGCTTCGAGGCGGCGCTCGCCCGTCTCTTTGTCTTGGGTCACTGCGGCGGTCAAACCGACGCCAGAGGATCCACGGCCGGTGGTTGCAATGGCTAGGGGCGCGGTGTTGAGGACGAAGCGGAGGAGCTGGGATTTAGCCGTCGATGGATCGCCGACCATCAGGATGTTGATGTCTCCACGGAGATGGGTGCCGTTCTCGAGGTTCTTCTCCATGCCACTGAGGAGCATGAGGAGGATTGCTTTCTTGATGTAGTCGTGTCCGTAGATAGATGGTGCCAGCGACTGTGCCAAGAGGTCAAAGACATTCTTCTTCTTAGCGATCTTGTTGATGTTGCGGATATCCGTATCAGTAATCGTAGCTTGTGCGATACCACCTCCAGATTTTGAGGACAGCAGGACAATGTTATTGGCCAGGACGACAGTCTTGAACAAAGCCGAGTTGTGACCAGCATTCCTGTTTCCAAGCGATCTGAAAGTGCCGACGAGCTGTATCCTGTCTCCCGGCTTGACTCTGTCCACCAAATCATCATCAAGGATAACATCCACACCTCTCGGCAGCTGTCCAGCCGGAGCCCTCTCAGGCATCTCCTGGATCGAAATAGTCTGATGATCTCTGTACGTGCAGTATCCATACTCAGTGACAAGCTCATTTCCATCTGGGTCTTTAGTTGGGTAAACACTGCCAGTGGTGAAGTTTGTGCCAGAAGTCTGATCGCGATACGACTGTGCCATAAAACTCCCCTTCGCCTCATTCCAGTGCACACTCTTCACAATTTTGGGTCTAACCAGACTACATTTCGTCACGATCCCCTCCAAGCTCACCATCTTATTCAAATGCGCGCTCGAAATCGTTCTCGGGTTGCATGCATTCACTCCGAATGAGCCAGCAAAGGCGCAGTAGTACTGCGTATCATCATCCGTCTGGTCCTTCGTAACATCCGGCAGCGTCTTCACCACATTTTTGAGAGCAGTGTTGAAGGCTTCTTGGTAATCGAAAGGGTCGGTCAATAAGCCTTCGGCCATGGAGTCTTTGTGGTTGCGCACGTCGTCGATGGAGACGATGAGGCGGCGCTCGCGTTTTTGGAGCATGAGGATTACATCGCTGCGGTAGGATCTTGCGTGGTCGAGGTCTGAGAAGTGTCAGTGGTTGATCATGAAGAGGAGTAGGTAGAGGGAGGCGTACTTGGATCTAAGAACTCCTCCACCTCGCGCACACGATCCTTCATCTCATCATCTCTGATATTCCACCCAGTACTCATTTTGGGCGAGTTTGCCGCTCAGCGGTATTTACTTGGAGGATTTAGTAGAGGGTGTTATGTTTAAAGATTACTGTATGATTATCGTAGGTCGTGGGTATATCGCAGTTCACAGAGGAATGTACGTGGTTTACGTGGAGCTCCGTCGCTGCGACAGTGTTGTTAGGATTTGTGATAGCCGTTGGTGAGGGAACAGCTTTTGACGAGCCGTGGGCGTGCTGTGAACAGAAAGGAGATTTAACGCGCCGCGTCCTAAAGACGCGGTTTCGCGTAAAGTGGTTATTGGCACCCTGAGTCGGCCGCTGCTTTGATGTGCCACCCCATTGAAACACAGCCATCGGAAAATTATCTTAATACACCGTGGGCATTTGATGATTGCCAGAGCCACACAACTTCGATTATGGGTCTCCAAAGCGGAAATAATCGAGCAGAAACATATCTATCGTATGTATAAAGAATTTTACCATGTGAGGTTTGACCTTACCAGTCTTATTAGCCTTTGAGGTTGAGCTTCGAGCTCCCAGATTCTTGAAACCAAGGGGTACCAATCATTAAATTGGGCGCCGCACCAGAAAGGCTCGCAGTCATTCTATCATGCTTCGATAATTCAGTGCGCAGCAAAAGAAGAAATTTCAACGGCTAAGCGTAAAAGAGTATTCTTCTTTGAGTGGTGGGTTCATTACAATGTATCTCTAGGTATGTATCAGGGTATCGTGCAAAAGACAAAGAATACCACCGGGCAGGACCAGCATCTACCATCTTCCTTTATCCCATACTCTTCATGCTTGAATTCTTGTTATGTGGGTGAGTTGCAGTCATCAACCAGGGAAGCGATGGCTACAGACTGGGAGTATGTCTTGGAGGGCCTACTGATGTGGCAAGTAACCTCGCACATGCTGAAACCTTGTGTAGCCAGCCCATCAGTCCACGTCAAGCCACGCTTAGCCTCCACCGCAGCTCCGCCTCCCATTCTCGGTCGGTACTGGCACCACCTGCTTAATCGAACTCTCTCTCCGTAGCAATAGGACTCTCCAACGGCGTCAATTGTCCCATGCTCCATTCACACCCCTGACTCGCCGTCTTCCTTCCACTCTCATTCTCCTCCGTCTTAACCTTCCCAATCTTATTTTGTAGCCCAATAGGCTGTCCCAGCCTCTTACTCGCCCTCCTCTTAGCACGCAAGCCAGCGCGATCCATGTCCTCCTGTGCTTCCTGTAGCAATCCCTCATCGAACAAGCAGCCGATCCTCCAGCCCAGATTCTCCATGATTAAAATCTCGGTCTTGTTGACCATTTCACAGCTCCACATTCCTTGGCCTACTTTTCGCGCATACGTAGAATTGCGGACCCCTGTGTCGTCTAGAAACTTCTGCGCAATGAGCAGAGAAGAGGCGATGATAAGTTCAGGACGAACTGCATCAATGTGCTGCGACTGTGGTGATGGTAGCGACGACAGAGTTCTCGTATTAGTTGCAAAAATAAGTGAAAGTTGCTCGGCGGATGGTGGCGGCGAGAGTGGTAACTGTTTCCTCCACGTCGAAGCAAACCGCCACGTGAGCGAATCCAGAATTACAACTGCGAATGCGAGTGTCGGTGCTGGGAGGTTGGCACGGAAGAGGAGACCTTGGACAATGGTTGGTGATGGGGTGACGAGTGAGCAGGAGGATGGGACGAGGTTGGAAAGGTGGATGGAGGAACCTGCTAACTGGTCAGTGATTGAAAGTGAGGAACGGCACTTGATAGACTCACCAAGAAGTCTAGATTCCTCCTCATTGCCGAATGCAGACTCAAGCGCTTGGGTGAAGGGGCTTGCAGCGGAACATGATGTCGGCGGAGTTGGGAGGCACGATAGTGGTGCGTAAGTCTGGCTGAAATAATCATCATCGCTGTCGAAGCCGAAGTCCTCTTCGTCGAGGTCAGGCTCTGGAGTGACCTGTTGCCTTTTCAGAAGAGAACTGGTTGGTGTAGACTTTGGCATGTTGGCAAAGATGTCCATGCTTGGCATAGTGGTAGTGAAGAGTGTGTTATCCATGATCCTGAGCTTGAAAGCTTCCGCGTGTAGAATGACAGCAAAGCAGCATAAATATCGCTGAACGTTCGATAGTTGAAGACTGAATTAGAATGCGGCTCGCTTTATATCAATGCTGATGACTATACCCAGTCTTCAAGGATGAGACAAGGATAATGACAAGTTCCTGAGCTATCTTATGTACAGGAGCTCGTGTGCAGCTCCTTGCTGTCCTTGCAGATCTTATAGCCCTAAGCTTCCCGTCTTAGATTACAGCTCCTCCGCTCTTCTCAATTAAGAACTCGCTCGTGATCACCAATGACGATGTCAATCAGCAGCTCCTCAAAGCTTGAGTGTGAAACTCGCACGGCAGGTGTCTGTGTATCCTTTGCGGTGAGGAAAGTAGGACGGACCATCAAACAGCGCTCTCGAGAAGACGCGAGGATGCGGTGAGACGGCGACTGTGAAATGGCGGGAATACGGAATGATGAAGGACGGGAAGAGGGTTCTGTATGTACTCATGGCCAAAATGGAAACACGTGAACAAGAGCTTACAATAGGAGAGCTAGCACCTACACCGTAGATATAGTGGGGGCAGCCGCGGACCGCGAGTGGCTTGGAGCGCTCGGATGGCGGACTTGCGAAGTGCCAAGAAAGCACGAGACACAAGGTTTAGGCGAGGAGGGGTGAAAGATCATCTTCCGCGTCGAGCTGTCGTGTGGTGAGAAGCTCCTCCGTTAGCAATCACATGAAAGTAAGACATGCAAACCTCAAATACACAAACAAAGAGAAGAGGGTGTTCTCGAAGAACGCCACTTCATCTGATTCTTCGGTCTTTGAGACAAGCTAAGCCGTTTGTACGCCGCGGCTGCGTTCCGTGCCTCGCACCCCTCTTCAAGCGCCATGTACGGAAGACTGCAGCGACGGCTCTGCCAACGCTCGCGATCCGCCAAACCACCGCATAGTTAAAAAAAATAATGGAAAATTACCAAAGCGCCACCTCGAATTTCTGGTTTTCCAAACTGCCACTTGTGAGGTTCCAACGTATTAAGATGCCACCTCGGAGTCTGTCGTGCCATATGAATGACCTTAACCCCTCATCTCTTGGCCTCGGACACTGTAGCAACTGAGATGAAAGTCAGGCGACCGCAAAGAGAGATTGACCTTGTTGAATTTGGGGAGCATACCTATTTGAATTTCTAGTTACTTAGGATGGTGACTTGCAATGTCGGGCCCGGAAGAGCGTTTGTGATCATCGACGTCAGAGTCGTCACGGCTCTGCTAGGCAAAACTACGGCGTTGACATATGGGGTAAGGAATGATAATGAGAACAATAATGCTGAGGTAAACCATAATACAGGACATTGTGCTCCCTAGAGATGAAGAGTGGCAGTTTAGATACTGAAATTGTGAAAAGTGGCAGTTATAGAAGTGAGGGCTGCTGAGTGGCATTAATCAACGACACTTTTCTATTGTTTTGACCTTTCTTTACCTTGATTTTCTTGCTGATTCCAAAAATACTTGGCCAGATTTTGCTTTTAACTCAAACTGAAAAAGTTAACTTTGGGCAATTTTTGTCACCCGACAACACTCAATTTAGTTACACTAGGAAAACTCTATTACAGGCAATTTTATTCTACATGCATTATAATTCACATTAACCTAATAGCCTCAGCTTTGCGATCTATGTGGATATCACACAAAGAGGATCAATTAAGCCCTCAAACTGAATTTGAACTCCGTAAGTAGTAGAGTATTAGTCAGTAAGCATGTGACAATGGGTAATTCTGGACGTGTAACTACAAGCTTAGGCTTCCTCTATCTTGCCGAGTTCTCCTGATAATACTTGGAAAAGAAACAAAAGTCCCAGTGTTTAACACTAGGGACTGAGACTGAGAATAGAGGGGATTATTGAAGCTCAATCACTATGATCCAATTACCTAGAATAAACTATGTATTCCAAATTGAATGCATGGGTTGGTCATAAAGACCTAAGTGCTATAGAAATGACTATGTTTTATATATTGAATCTAGGCATCTTTACTTTACTTAAACATGTCTTGTTTTGCTGTCAAAACACGTCTTGCTGCTATTCTAATAGCTCAACACGTCTTCTAGCTTTAACCACAAAAATAAGCAAGCACGCATGTTTGCTCTGACTTTTCCTATGCACTTTTCTTACTTTCGTTTACACGCCAGCATTTTGTAGAAGCTATTAAAGTAGTTCTGGTACTTTCCATTGCAATTTGAGGTCTATAGCTTCCAGAAATTTTTACAAACCTATAGTGCTGTTCCAGCGTTGTTTCTTCTGTTTTCTACAGATTCTTTGGGCATTTGTGCATGCACAAAATGTTGCTGTTGCCTGGTAGGCAGCAACTTCTTTGTATTTCATCAGTAGGTCGCGAAAGATTTTGCATACTTTTACGCATCTAGTTTCTTTCTAAGGAGGGTGTCCCTGAGGTTTTCATCCTAGAGGTTAATTCTCTGATCTATGTGGTAGTTGCGGGTTTGCAGGTTAGGATGCTAGGATTGTCAGTTAGTAGGCCACGTTGTAAAGTTGTAAGAAAGCATTTGTTTAACTCCGCTGCGCCATCATCACTGGTTTTAAAGGCTCAAATTTCTGAACTGCAAGCATCTTTGTCAACCCAAATGATAAAGACTTTTCAAAAATCTATCAACCTCAGGGTTATGATGGCAATGATTTTGTTTTATACTAGGCTCAAGGTTTTAGATTTTAATGGTGTTTTTGTGTTAACATAACACAAGATGCTTTCAAAGCAGACTACCAATTTATTAATAAAAAATCCACTCACTTGTTAAAATTATGAAATAGTGTGAATTAATACAACTAGGCTATGCGTGGTTTTAAAGGCTTTCACTTGAAGAAATGTAAAATCTTTCAAGTTTAGCATTAGAGTAAGTAATTGAAGACCATGTGACCCCTAGACGCTTTGCTTGTGTTTGTACAATTTGCGTGAACACTACTCTGCAGAAGCTCTACGGACTTACCTCTATTTTACAATGTCTAAGTTTGACAATTGTTACATCACTATGCAAACATCTTTGACTTTTCTAGCCATGTTATTAAAATTCAATTTTTTGATTGTACGTACTGCTGCCAAAGTAAAAAACACTGTTGTGTTGAGTCTAGGTGTTTTTACTTTACTCAAGCACGTTTTGTTTTACTGACAAAACACGTCTCAGTGCTGTTTTAACAGCTTAACATGTCTTTCAGCTTTAATTTTACAAACAAGCCACTAGGCATGTTTATGTTAACTTCTTCTAGACACCCTTTTTACGTTTGTTCACATGTTAGCATTTTGTAAAGTTGCCAGTACAGTTATGGCACTCTTTGCTACTATTTGAATGTTACAAACTGTCATCTTTATGCCTCTCAAGGCTGTGCCTTGCACATCTTGCCACTACACAGCTACTTCTAGTCACATAATGTTACACTATCTACGACTCATATCGCCATCTACTACTCATGTCGGCCGCACACTATCCGCATGTACCAGGTTTTTAATTTATTTCACATTATCAAGCTGCCTTAGCCCACACTATTGTTCATGACTTATATGGCTTGACATTATTAATTAACAACTTTCTTTACCTTCTGTATGTGGACTACATATGAATCTCAACCACAATACGTACAACAGATTACACAGGCCAAGACTTTATAAAACAGAGCACGGGCTACTGCATATGGGATATATAAAGACGGCAGATTCTTGTAGACATAGACTTTTTTTCGTTTTTCCTGAGCTTTAATATAAACAGCATGTTGGCCTAGCTAGTTGGAGTACAACTTGCTATTAGCTCTTCACAAGTAGAAGATATTTTAGGCAAGTAAAAAGCTTTAAAAGGCTGGTATTATTGTTATTGTCAGCAAGGCTTTGATTGAGTCCTGAGCTTATATGGTGATTAAGCACAAAAAGTAGGGTAAGAGTATTTTTTCACTCAGTGACCGGGATACCGTTAAGATTAATTGTATAGACCATATAAAACAGATGCTAGCAGAGTGTTTAGTATCATTGTCCAGATGCCATTTGAAGAGTAGGCAAAGTGGAAAGTAAAAACGGAATGGAGAGATATTTTAAGGTTTACTTGATGTTCGGTTGGTGCAAACACTCCCATATCTTAGTGCTGACATGATTAACCGTATCAATACCAGTCATGCGGAAATCGAAGTCACCCCTCATTTTGTTGGTGAGCAACAAACAGTAGCAGTAAAATGCGGTTGCAAGAAAGAAACCTGCCAAACAAGCAGCTGTTGATGCTACAAAGCTAAGCAGCAATGCTCGATATACTGCCATGTGTTATGTCCGAAAGGTTGTGAGAATCAAAAAGAGCGTAGCTATACCGAGGTTAAATTGCGCCGGGTTAGAAATTTAGCATCGTTAAACAGAGTTAGTTATTTTCTCTTGGTCTACCACTCAATGCATCCTCGGGGTTTGTTGCTATATTAGGTCGTGGAATTTGTCCTGATGCGGTGCGCGATCGAGTCCTCGTCAGTGCCGAGTTACGGCGGGAAACTAAGCGCTGGGCGCACAGAAATGACTAGGGTCGCGATCCTCACGGGACACACGTCTTTCAGCCCTTAGCTTTGTTTTTCTATGCACCTCCTCCCACAACTTTCTCAAATCTGCCCATTCCATCTCTGATCGAAACACAAATGCCGGTGTTTTCTTTCTCGGCGTGGCATCAGCTCGCGATCTCGATGCTTTTTTCCAAAAGATACCATCGGGCACCTTGGATCTCGAAGCCTCGACAGATTCCTCCAGCCGTGGCCCACACTCGACACCGGAAGCAGCATCACGATGACAATAATCAGGCAATCAACCCTAATCAACTCTAATTAAATCCGAGCTATCGAATGGTAAATATCCACCTCTGGGGACTTTTGGAGGCTGTGATATCCACTCCTGGCCACCAAGATCTTAATTGGGAATCGCTGCGCACCACTGCGCACGAGGAGGAACACCGCTTCGGCCGGCTAAGATATCCCGAGTCTTTTCCTATGTCTGAATTTTGGGGATTCGTGGTCGGCGACGAGTCGGAGGGGCATGACGCAATGAAGGTTGGTCTCTTCGTGTTGAGATGCTGTTTATCGCTCTTTCGTGGTCATCATTTCCTATTTGTTTACTTCGCAGTCCCCTGACACATGCAGAAACGAGGTACTGTCAGCCTTGAGATCACATCACTTCTCTTCCAAGTCTCCAAACCCGCATACCTGCATACACGCGAGTCTGCACGAGTCGGGTTGTGCAAAACATGCAATTCAAGGCAACGACAAAGAACCATAAAGTTGCCTCATTCTGCATGTATCTCCGTTTGATCCTCCCACTCTGTAACGATCAGCTGAAGATCGTTCTGGCTCACAGTTCAGCCACAGCAAGGCGGTGGCACAACATTGCCTTTCTGTTACCCGAGATGAGCCAATCACATAGTCAATATGCTAAACATAGCAAACTGTAAATAAAGACACCGAAGACGCCGGTTCGTTGTCATGAAGCTGAGCAGAAAATTACCAAGGCCGGCGACGATGGCTGCCGGTACGCTATCGCTTTGGATCGACAAGTAGCTCAGATAGGCAATTCGGCACACGATACCAAGAACGGTATGACGACGTCGAGCCTATGGTCTAGAACCTCGCCGTGAGAACCTTGATGGGTATATTACCACAACACTGTGGAGGAGAAGAAGTTCTTCCAAATCAGGAAACTTGAAACCAATCCCACGAGGAGCGTAGTCGGTGTCTTCCTCCTTCGATCCCAGATATCTCGGTGCAAACAATATTTTCAAGTTATCAAATTTGCTCTATCAAGAATTTCTTGCGGAATCTCGCGAGATGAATGTTCTAGCCGCGACCTTGCAAAGCTTCATTCCCATTCCTTTGTTTTCAATTCTACACGTCTAGGACGGTCCGCCGCCGGATTCGATTAAGTTTTTGATGTCTCAGACGCAGATGCATTCTTCACCACAGCTCGAATCAAAGTTAGAAGAACCGTGGTCGTCCGGTTCTCTCTTTCTGGCTCGGATGGCTCCGAAGAAATTGTTGACGGTTTGGATCAAGCCTTTGGATGTCTCAGATGCACTCTTCGCTCCGCATACCATTCACACCCACTGGAAAACTTAACGCTGTATTTAAATTATTATTCGTTTCTGCCCTACTCGCGCTCTTCTATCGTAAACCTCGACGCCTGGTATATCCTAGCTCCCAACAATCTATACAACGCTTTTTTCATGCTTACTCAACGGAAATGATCACCCTGTCCCCCATCGCCTTCCTTCCTACCAATAACACCCAGCCTAAGCTTTCTGGTAAACTCCTCAACCTTCTCCTTATTCTCCCTCTCCTCCCTCATTTTCTTCCTGCGTTCATACACAGCCCTCACCACTCTCCTAGTCTTCTCTTTACCCTCTTCAAAATTCACCCTGGCCAATGCCACGGTGTTCTCCACCTCCTCCGGCGTGTAAACAAAGTTCCACGTACTCATAAAAGCACTCGTCTGCGGGTCTATCTCACCATATTGAACCTTCTTATTAGCCAAGAACGGAAAATATACCACGGCAATCCCCGCATCCGGTTCCATAAGCTGCCAATCCTCTTCCACCGCACTCCCAAGCTTACTCTTCGGCTCCGTCCTACTATCATCATGCGCCCTCTCCTGCGTCGTCCCAACCCAAACATTACAATACCCCAGATCTCCCGCCTCCTCATCAGGGATACTACTCTCCGTAAGCACAGGCAACTTCTCATGATCCGGCATCGCGGCTTCTACACCAGCCTGCTCTGCTCTCTGTGTGATGTCTTTCTCGTACTCTTTTTTCGCCTTCGCGACTTTCTCCTCTGCTTCGATGAGGGAAGCAGTCTCAGCCTCTTCAAGTTCTTTGGCAGTTTGCTCGACATTCGCTCTCGGTTTGGGCCACCCCGCGCCGATGGGCCAGCCTTTTATCCCGCGCTGTAATGCGTACCCTTCTGTGACTTGGAGCCAGTTCTCCGTCTTGATGTCTGCGGACGCATCGAATGCGATCAAGATATCTACATCCCTCCCCGGCCTCAAACAACTATATATAGGGAGGTTGTTAGACATGCCCGCATCCATCAACTGCAAGTGGCTCGCGCGTAAGATACTCTCCGGCGCAGTCTCGGGGAGCTGGCCTTCAAGGCCTAGGCAGAAGTTTGGGATGGAGGCTGGGTTAATGGGGTGCACTTTGGAGAAATCATCGTTTCGTTCGTCGAGCATTTCCTGGATGGCATGGAAGCCGACGGGAAGCAGACCTTGCACCACAGGCTTCACCTCCCTCGCATAATGAGACAACGTAGCGCACATAGCTGACCCAAAGACGCCAAGCAACAAGGGTAATTTGAGCTCAGGCGGTCTGAGGCCTTGCACCCCATCTTCATCCCCCCTCGGCTGTATAGGTAAATCGCGCCCGTCAACGAATTTGCGGCCCATAGCCCAGGTAGGGATGCCAGCGGAGAATTCTTCGCAAAACATCTCGTAAGGACTAATCTCAAACCATTGAAACCACGCTTCCCTGCGTGCTTTCTCTTTTGTCTCCTCACTCGGATGATCCGTTGCTTTTTCTTCCGCCGAAGCTTCCTCTAAAATAGGGATTTCGTGGCGGACCGCAGTGTAAATCGGCATCGGCTGTTTTCCACCTTGCAGCGATAGTCGCTGGTTCGAGATCTTAAGGTCACGGTTGTCGAGGATTAACTCATTGCCGGGTACCAGCAGGCGCGCAGCGAGGAGCAAGCCGTAGATATCTACTATTCCGAAATCGGCGTTTGGATCTGCCTTTAGCTTCTCTACGAACCCGGAGAGCAGGAATTTATTCGTAGGCGCCGAGTTAAGCAGTTCCAAGGCCGCAGGTGGGTACGCAATATGTGTTCCCAACCGCTGTTTGAGATGTTCCACTAGTTTTGAGAAGTCGCGTTTGGCGAGACTGGAGTGGTAGAGCGCTTGCAGCCAGCAGGAGCCCGAGACGCCCGCGGTGTAAGTTATGCAGTCGAATAGCCCTGCTTCGGCGGTGGCTTGGAGGGAACCAGTCCCGGCCACCAAAGCGCGCAAGCCGCCGCCGGAGGATACGAGAGCGATGGTTGGGACGTCGTCGGGGTGAATTTCTTCTTCTGGGATACCCAAGTATTTCGCTAGAGCTGTGGTTGTGAATTTCCTCCTCTTCTCCAGAAATTCTTTTTCTTCGTCGCAGAGGTCGTGGGATATCCTGACGTTTGCTCTTCGAGCTACTTCGGGATTGCTTTCAGGATCCAAAGCGTCTTTCCATATCTCGTCTGCAAGGGACCCAGGCGCCATGGAGAGTTCGCGTTGTAGTTTTTCGAAGTTTTCGGGGAGTGTCTTGGCCCAGTCTGGGATGAGGAAGTCGACGAGCTCTTCTTGGATGTCTTCCCATGCCACGTCCTTTATGGATGTAAAAGCCTCGAAACTGGAGGAGAAGCTGCTCCATGCTGATGCGTCTTCATCTTGCGAGGGTGGTGCGACTTGTGCTTGAGGGAGCTCGGCGAGCGCTTCTTTATTGGCATTGGCGTGCGCTTCTTCGCGTGCATCCTTTTTCTGTCGGCGCAGACGCTCGGCGCGTAATCGTTCTCTTGACTTGGTAGGTGGGAGAGGTTGGATGAGATCTTGCTCGTAGAGGATGTAGAAGAGCGCGCCTGCGACAATGACAGTCGTGGTGCCGGTGAGAAAGCCATTGTTAGACATTATGGTGTTCTTCTGAGCACCAGTCTCTGTTTTGAGAGGCCGTCTCTGCTGATTTATGCGACCATGGCGCAGACGTTGTAAATATGCTCTAGGACTGAATGTTGTCGTGTGAAATTGACTTGGCTGAGCGCGCAGATGTGGAAATTGAGTCTGGCCTAGGAGGAGCTTGCGATAAGCTCCGATGCGCGGGGAGTGACGGGTGGCAGTGTTGCAAAACATGTGAAGAGGAGGAATTGCAACTGCGACAGCGCATCGATGTCCTTAAGTATGTTTCATTCTAGGATAGTGATCGTCTGAGAAGATAGGGAGAAAGCGGGAGAAAACAGACGGAATGAAATAAAGAGGATGCGCCTCGAATGAAGAGATTCTCAGGAACATTTCTTGCTTTGTGCCTGCGCCGGCTTGTTCTGCAAGGGCTGATGGGCCTGGAACCTTTCGATGTGACGTCGGAGGGAGCAGGGGACCAGAAGGAACTGAAGAATGCGAAAAGACGGAAGAAACAGGCCTATGGTGGTGGACCAAAGAGGTATTGCTGCAGTAGGGATATTCATAAGTAACCGAAATCATATGGTCCAGCGAAGAGGATCGAGTCAGTGCTATGTAGCTAAACGTGCGGTTTTCTCAGTGTTGGGTTGCGCTGGAACAAGTGAAGTTTGAGGGTTTCACTCAGCCACATTGACCTGGAGGGGTAAGTGTGGCTCAAGCTGTGGTCTTAGCCACACCGAGCTAGTCCCAAGTGGCCTCTGATCCATTGCGAGCGTTCATCTTCACCAATACAACCTCCAAAACCGTCGACTTCAACCTCTGAAGCGCCATTGTGCAAGCCAAACTACGCTATAATTCAAACAGAATCCTAACCCACGGCGCTTAAACGTCGATTCAACTAGGTGATAGCACTATTACGCGGGCGTTCACAACACGATAGGATAGACCTTGGCACCCTGCTGGCTATTAAAAAGCAGTATTCTCACGCCAAGTCCAAGCCTTGGGAGAACGAATCACAGAGTCGGAACTTGGTCAATACCAAACTACCGGTCTGCAACCTCTAGCTTGAGTGCTGGCCGCCTCACCATGGCAATGACCGCTCGCCATGCGGCCGACGAAGAAGCGCGCGCGGAGGTCGATGTTCTTAGCTCCAGACTCGAGAGGACAGCACAGCTGACAAAGAAGATCCAAGCATCTCTTACGCGTCTAGAGACCAGCGGGAAGAGTGTGGAACAGGCTATTGGACCTATCTACGGAAACACCCAAAGACTACAAGTCCTAGGCAGGAACATCGATCAAGTCCTACAAGCTATCGAGCGCGTACGCCAACCATCAGACATCAAAAACAACGAGGAGGAAATAATACGAGGAGGGCCAGATGCTGTCGGCCTGTTGGCATACCTCAAATCTTTGGATAGAGTGAACAGAGCTATCTCAGAGCTAAAGGCAACAAATATGAAGGCGAACCAACAAGCCCTACTGGAGTTGAACCGGTTGGTGCAAGTCGGCAACCACCAGCTTGAGACAATATTCAGACGGATACTGCAAGAAGATGCGGAACCGGTTGAGCCCCTCAATTTCATCACAAAGTCAAAGCCATGGCCGCTTCTGTCACAAGAGAAGACAAGCAAACTCGGCTTGATCAATAACTGCATAGCGGCTAGTGTAAAGCAGACCTCGGGGGATGCAAAGATACCGCCAGAAACGCCTACTTCGAACATTTACGTCAAAATCCGCGCACCCTACCTTCTCAACTCCCTTACAAACCTGGCTGCTGCCTCTGTCAACACAGCCAAGAAGACGAACTCCGATGCTATATACAAGCAAGGCTCGAACGGTATTGGGATGTATGCACAAGCGCTCGAAGGTGCTTTCATCGCCGAGTATGAGAATGTGACACAACTCTTCCCACGAGAAGACTGGCGGAGAGTGTTCATCCAGACCACAGGGCCTTCGATGGACGACATGACTCAGGCTTTTAAGGACTTGAACACGCATATCCGTGCCCACATCACAACCGACTGCTTCCTAGCGTACGAAATAATCGACATAATGTTCACTCTGATGGGAAAGCTGGAGAAGCGCACGGGAGAGCTCAAGGAGAGATTTACAGTAGCAATGAAACCGATCAAGGATACGGGTAAGTCGTCGTTGAGTGAGTTGTTGGACGATACCAAAAAACAAGTCGCATCTACACAAATGCCGGAGAAGGATGTCAGTATCTTGCCTATAACCAGCGAGACGATGAACCGTCTGCGGACAATGGTGGATTATCTCCGCCCACTCCAAGGCATCATGATCTCCCTTGGCCCAAACGGCTGGAAAAAGCCCGCTACCACCTCTGAGGCACCAAGTCTGGCAGCTTTCGATCCTAACGCAGACGGCAAAGACCTTTTTGCCGCCTACGCAGCCGACACAATCGACACCCTCATCTCTTCCGTGCAAAGCAAGGGCCAGCAAAACCTCAAGACGAAACAACTTCAGGGTGTCTTCCTTGCAAACAACCTGACGGTTGTACGGAGATCGTTGCGCGACTCCGACCTCGGGCCCCTCCTAGCAGGAAAACTGCAAATCCTCGACGTCTGGCGCAAGAAAGCGACATCCCTCTACATGGACCCCTGGCGCGACTGCTCTAAGCACCTCATGGACGTACAACTTACCTCCAGTAACAAGTCTTCCAAATCCCTATCTCGCCCAATATCGAGTGGGGCCTCCACATCTCACGATAGTGCGGCGATCGTGAAGTCGTTGAGTAGTAAGGAGAAAGACGTTATTAAAGAGAAGTTCACGAGCTTTAATGCGAGTTTCCAGGAGTTGGTGAATAAACATAAGGCGCTGAGTATGGAGCGGGAGGTCAGGGAAAGTTTTGCGAGAGATGTGCAGCAGATGATTGAGCCGCTTTATACGAGGTTTTACGATCGGTATCATGAGATAGATCGGGGGAGGGGGAAGTATGTTAAGTTCGATAAGGCGGCTTTGGTGGCTATATTTCAGGGGTTGGCGAAACCTTAGCGGCGGGTAAAGTATGACTGACGGAATGGACGGGAGGGAAGGAGGTGAGGGGAAAGATGCTAGATACCCAGGAGAGAATGTATAGGTCAGATCAGATGCCGTAGATGGCTTAATAATATTTGTACTGTACATGCTTTAATTGGACGCAGACGATATCAAACCCGCTCTTGAGTATCACGCCAAGTCAGGTTGATACACGGAAAACCCCCTTTCTCGTTCTCTTCGAGCGTGGTAATGCATTTATCCACCCACTCATCCAGGAAGTCACCTTCGCAGTAAGCGTTCATGCTTCGTGCTCATCAATCATGGCCAGTGACTTTAATGAGGTTTACAATTGCGAATTATAAACAACCGCAGTTGTACAGACTGTCGCATAGTCATGCAAGAAAGAAGATGCACCAACAAACATCAACCACGCCACAACTAATCGGTTGATACCTGCACTTCCAACGTCAGGTTTATGACGTGACTGTTAGTGGTAAGATGTCTGCTAGAGAGAGCTTAACCCGCCTATCTCGCCATGGTTTTTTATAACTTCATGTGTCAGTCCTGTCCATCCAGAGTCTAGTTTGCAGTGGGCGCATTATCATCCAGTGAAATGGAAATTCGGAAAATGAAAAAGTTATTTGATTTTGAGTAACTTATGGTTATAATATCTCAAGTACAAAGGATTACAATGCGCTTTACAAAGCCGAAAGAGTCTACCCTGTAAGCATGTTTGCTTAAGTTATCATCGTTATTCCTTTCTACCTTTACGGGTGAATCGAGCCTCCAGTCCCCTCTGTGAATTTACCGTATCAGGATCGAGCCCCGTGCTTTCCCGAATCTCTTGTTTCTGGTAGGTCGCGATTCCAACGAGTTTCAAAATTCGGTGGGAGACGTTCCATAGCCCTGCGGTAAAGGATTAACACCAGAGCAGTAAACTCAAAAATGGGGTTTCAATCTTGCATCATGTAATCCACCTTCATTCCTATGTGCTTGCCCATCATCATGCCAGTACTTCTTCCGCCGAATTCCTCAAGGGCACCTTCTCTCTCAAATTTAACCCAGTTGTTGGCGTTGATGAGAATCAGATTTTTTAGTGCCCTTGTCTCGGCCTTACTCCAGGGCTGCTTTTGGCAGATTTATGCTCGAGGTTCTTGCGAATCTTGGATGTCTCTCCCTTCTTCGGTGTCGTCAGGATTTCTGTCAACGGTGTCGTTAGGTTCTTCACACGCGATGCCCACTACTGCTGGCTCGCCCAATTCTATATTCTTCGACTTATGGGACCTATTACCTCTCCTCATGTACCACTCCAATCTTTTCATAACTGCCCTACCTACACATCTCATAATGTTTAGAGCATTATTGGCCTCCGACTGGTCCTCCCCCTATCGCTTCCCGGTAGTCCTCCTCAAAGTCAGAGTGGTCCTTATCCCTGTTGGCCGTTAAAGACGTTTGTCCTGCTTAAACCCTGAGAGAACCCATTACACAATATCGACGCTCAGCCTCATCTGCTTTTGGTTGCCCAGATGCCAGCGTCCCCACGAACCGGTTAATTTTGGCGCCGACTGGTAATGAGTGTTGTTTAGACTGCGTCTCCTCCCAGGAACCTTGGCAGGCGGCAGACGTCGTGGTATACACCCTTAAGGCCTCCGCATTTGACAAATGACCTTGAATCTGAGCGGGTTAATTCCGACTTAGCCACAGAGATGGGGAAATATCGTGTATGGTATCTATGTATAGCAAGTGAGATCTATCGTCTCATCCGAGTAATGATGCAGCAAGAAAAGCAATATGTCTACCACTTATGGTCGTTCAAACGCCAAAACACCGCTGTGCCACCCTTAACCCCACTTTCTCAATTCTGTTGCACCTCCCTCAACGCCAACTCCTCAACAGCAACCTGCACATCCTTCATCGCCACCTCATCCCCCCCACCAAATCCACACCTCCTTTCAAACTCCCATACCCTCTCCTCGACCTTCACCCCGTTCCATCTTTCCCCATTCTCATTCACCGTAAGCGTCGACATGCCTACCTGCTCAATCGCAAAGCTCGCCGACACAGCCCCCATCCGTACAGCGCCGAGGATCGATCTGCCTCTCGCCATAGCTACGCCCAGGCCACCGAGGAATGCGTTGCCGCCGCCCGTTGGGTCGACGACCTTGATGGGATTAGTGTGGTAGGCTGGGATCCATGTTGCGAGGCCGTAGTCGACTGGCACTTCGTCTTCAGAGTCTGATTCTGAGGAGGAATCCATATTCGTATCTTGGGCCAGGCCACCCAGTAGGGAACCGAAGTCGATGCCTTCGCTTAAGGCCAGATTGCCGCCCTTAACCTTCTTACTCGGGCTTGTCTTCCACTCTCTCTTCGACTTTGTGCCATACGTCTCTCTCTTCGCCTGCCTCCCAGCATTCTGCCCCACAAAACAACCCTCCCCTCCACATCTCACCACGATAGCAACTGTGGAAAGTGGTTGCGAAGCAAGTAAGCACTCCGCTCCCTCCTCCACAAACTCCCTATCAACCTTCCCCGTCCCCCTCAACGTCTGCGTCTCCCGATCCCAAACACTTACCTCACCCGTGCTGCCCAGCAACTGGCCCAGCTCCGCGTGGTTCGGCGAGCAGACATCCACCCACCCAAGCGCGGCAGTGACGTCGAGGAGGTTCTCTGGGACGCAGGAGTCGGGGACTGGCTCCCAGATGAAGATTGGCTTTGGTGGGTTATGGGTGAGGTGTTGGCGGCGGAGGGAGGTAATGGTGTGCACGAGTTCGATACAGCGTTTTGGGGCGCAGATGAGGTGGAAGGACTTTGAGGCTAAGAGGGCTGGGGACTCTAAGAGGTCTTCTGCGGTTAAGCGAAGTTTGGGGGTGGTGTATTTGAATTCGCGGTACTGAGTCTCATCTGTGTAGCCGTTCCATCCACGGGTCGTAAGTCTCGAGGCGTCATGGCGTATCAAGGCTGAGGTCTGCCATGAGGACACAAGCTGATTTAAACCTGCTGGGAAGTCATTGCCGGCATCGATGATCCATCCACATGTCTTGGACAGAGGTGGTGGAGAGAGGAGGCGGGCGCCGAGGGCTGAGTATGAGCCTGCGCCGCCGAGAATGTTGAATTGTGGTGTCTGAGGCGGTGTGTAGTGGATCTCGTCTGTGGTGTGTTAGTGAGTGAAATGAAGATAGAGGATACATGAAATGCTAAAGCTGTGCGAAACTGAAGAGATGCAATGAAGGGATCTGTGTGTTGAGAGTTCACGCTCCGGCAGACCTGTGCAGCCTCACACAAAGACATGGAGCGCAAGCAATGGGAGTACAGTACTGATTGGCATACATGGCCAAGAAAGAGCAGAAGACTTGAATCTGCCCACATGGAGGACGATATCATGGAAAATTTGTCAAAAGAGGAATAGCTCAAAAAGGCATCCCACGATCGCCCTCCACCTTTCCTGCCTCGCCAGACTTGTCATGCACTCAAGAAATGAAACCCAACATACCAATGATAAACATGCCCAGCGTAACAAAGTCAATCTGCTGCTTCCTCGACACCTCGCCCTCCATGAGATACTCCTCATCGTCCTCCATGTTGTCCATCTTGAACGTGGTACGCAGTCAAATCGTATGAAGGATGATGTTGTCAAATGTTTGGGATGAGGTACCTGGGAGGCTTGCCGATAAGGTAAATTGTGGCCGATAAGGCCATGCATGAAACATAAGGCGGAGGGACAACAACGTGGCAGGCGTATGACGGAGAGGATTATGCAAACACAAACGGAAGGAGGTTGTGCCGATCCGGCTGCTTCATTCTCAGTATCGAGAATCTCGAGGTCTTCCTGTTTTCATATAAGTCAAGCTTATCACAATCACAAGAGAAGCAGCATATATCAATCAGCTTTTCGTTTATGCTCTCGATACGAGTAGCTACAATGATCATCCTCCCATATCTTCTCTTCCAAGCTAATGTCATCTGTCTTAACCTCTCCATATCGGAATATCCGCTCGCTACCGTGCAAGAAAGTATACATCCATCAAAATCGGCGTCGACCACCATCAGTCTTACCCAAGGCGAAGCTGTCAGCCAAAGCCAACGGCCATAGCCAAGGCGCAGGACTGAAGAGGAAATACAGCCAGTACCCATGCATGATTCCTCTATATCAACGTACTCTCCATGGGTGCAGTGTCCATGAAGGATAATTAGACATTAGAGATTGGTGCAGGCACAAAGAAAAAGCTAAAGTCAACCACACACACATCCTCGAAAAGGCCGGGAGTGCGCATCTACCACAAAAGTTAATGCCGCACAAAAGTGTCATATCTCATCAAGCTGATGTAGTGACTTGAAAACACCAGATAACACCACCAACTCCCAAACCGTCGTCTCCCTTATGTGTCCCTCCCATGTACTGCAGCGGCGCAAACCACCAACGACATCACCCTGATTAAAGGGGTGAAATGGTTTACTGAGCCTGGCCCGGAAGAGGCTTACGCCCAACAACCGGCTGACGACCCTTCACACTCGGCGTATGCTGAATGGTGGTCGGGCTAGCAGTCACAATAACCTCTGGGACAGCCATCCTATACTCAACATCACTGATGCTACCCGGGCTGTTTGGGACAACAGGGCTCACCGGGATCGGGATGTTGGCTGGCTCTGGCTCCGACGTAACTGGGGCGGCAGAGATGCTGATCTGTGGTGGAGACTGAGTACGGACCGGAGTCTGGGTAGCAACTGGAGCCTCGACGGCATTTGGGGAAGCTGGAGTAGTGGCCTGGGTTGGAGATCCTGGGAGCGGGAAGGTGGCAGCAATGTGGGCGACGGAGTCAGCGGATGGAATACCAGCAAGGAGAGTTACTGGTAGTCCCTGCTGAGTTGGAGTCGTGGAGCGTGGCGGACCCTGGTCCTGGGAGTATGCCTGGCCAGGAGGACCCTGGTTCATCTGCATGTTCAATGGGCTGCCGTTTGGTGGACCGTTGCGTGGCTGGCCGTTCATTCCCATAGCTGGGGACATTGAACGACCCTGGCCGTTCTGTGGACGGTACTGTGGACCTGAGCCGTACTTGTTTGGACCTGGGGAGTTGCGACCATTTGGACCCTGCTGCATTGGACCTGGTGGACCACGCATCATTGGTGGGCCGCCTGGACCTCCTGGACCGCGCTGCTGCTGTGGACGATACTGTGGACCTTGACCTGGTGCTGGAGAGTTACGACCATTTGGACCCATTGGTGGACCTCCTGGACCGCGTCCGTTTGGTGGGGACATGCGACGCTGGCCGTTTGGTCCCATTGGACCTGGTCCTGGGCCGTTGTTTGGTCCGTTCTGTGGACGACGGATTGGGCGGTTGGAGATGCAGGTACGTGGGAGAACACCCTCACGCTTCAGGTCATCAGAAGCACACATGCACTATGAAGAATTAGCACTGAACTTGAATAAAGACGAAAGAACTGGACTTACCCATCCATCGTCAAACTCTTTAAGAAGGCGAACAATCTCACCAGCTCTGACGCGAAGCTCATCAGGCATGGATGGGGAGAAGTCAAGGTGAACACGGTAAAGTTGAACATTAGCGGCGATTCCAGCAGCTGCAACACCTGCGACGCCAGCAACACCAACAATGGAACCAGCATCAGAGCCTGGGCCCTTTGGAGACATTGGGCCACCCTCCTCAATGACACCGGCAAGCGGCATTGGGATGTGAACAGTCTGCTCGACCGTTTGCGGAGTACCCTGGGCAGCGCCAACCTGAGCGGCATCCGAGAATGGAGACTGGCCCTGGATTGGGGAGAACTTCATATGGCCACCACGAGAAGTGCTGCGAACTGGTCCCTTTCCGATGGCCCCGACGGCGAGTCCGTTCTGCCCAGTCTGGATTGGAGTTGGAGCATTAGCCTTGTTGGAAGCGGCTCCTGCGGCAGCGCCAGCGACGCCAACTGCGAGGGCAGCTCCTGCGACGGCGGCTCCGTTGATCTCAGATGGTCCGGCGGCATTGATTGAATCGATGGATCCGGCGTTGTCCCTGAATGGGTTGGCAGCGTTGCTGTTTTCCGAGTTCATTGGTCTCTCCCATCCACTCTTTGGAGTAGAGTTCTGCGCGTTGTTAGAATTGATCCCGGAAAGTTTGGTCGAAACCACTTGGCTAGCACGGTTTGGCATGAACAAGGCTGTATGAGGACGAACATCAAGGCGTGGGGCGGTGGACATTACTTTCTCGGAACGGGATCCAACGGCAGCGCCGGCGCCGACAAATCCTGGGTTAAGGCCGTCGAACTTCTCGTTGTCGACATTATCCTTTTGCTTACGCTTCTTGACGAAGAAGAAAACAAGTCCGGCAAGGAGTCCCAGACCGACAATGATTCCGATTGCCATACCGGCCTTGGCACCTCCTGTCATGCCACCATCGACGGCTGGGACTGCAGTGGAAGAGCTGCTGCTGGTTGACTGGGAGAGTGGGTTGGCGCGACGCTCAGTAGCCTCGATGATGTCGGTGTCGACGTCAATGCTCTCAGTTGGCTCGGCACTTGAGATGGAGCCGACCTTTGTGATCCTGATAGAGGTCAAGAGATTTCCCTCATCCTCATCATCGTCGAGAGCAGCGGAAGTCGGGACTGGCTTTGGGGAAACCTTTGCTGTAGTCTCAGCAATGAGAGTCGTTGGCTTCTTCTCAGTGGTCTCTGGTGGGCTTGGCTTCGGAGATGGAGAAGCAACCGGCTCTCTGGTGCTGACGACGACTGGAGTCTCGTCTGGAAGACCCTCCATGGCAGTCGAGTAACCAACGACTTTGTCCGTGAAGGTTGGCTCGAGAGTGGAGTAGACGACTCTGGTGATAGTTCTTGGCTTTTGTGCCTCCTCATCATTATTGCGGTTAACCAAACTGCTGAATCGCTGCTTGGCGGACTCGAGCGCATCTTCGAGGACGTTGCGTTCGGCTACGGCCGCAGCGATTTCGCGCTCAGCGTGCTGATGCATGTGACGGTGACGAATAGTTCCAGCCATTTTCGTGAATGCAACTTTGAACACCGTGTGTATATAGTTGGACGCGCTCGAAGAAGACTGTGAATGAAGAGCTCCGGTTCGATTCGAGCGTGTGGTTGAGGTCGTAATGGGTTGAATGACAGCTGCTCTATCCCCTCAATTACTCGAAAGAGTATACGTGTTTATTGTCGACTTATATATCGCAATCTGAAGTCGCTTCGTGTGTAAAGAATGGTGTGTAAAGAATGGCGTGCAAAGATTGTGCGCAAACAATTCTTGTTCGGCGTTCGTGATGTGGTTTGGGTGATTCGTGTGTGCGGGAGATTGGTAGACGGGTGAGGTTGTAAATTGGGACGTAAGGAGATAAAGAGTGACGAGCCGGCGCAAAGGTACAAACAGCTCTCTCAACCAGGGGAGAACGGAAAGTTCAACTAAAAGAATGACAGGCGATAATGAGGTCGCGACGATGATGATGGTTTACGGACGAGAGAGGGCCTGGGTGAAAGGATTCTCAGGTGAGTAGTGTACGGCTGTCAGACGCTGTTGGTGGGCGGAGAGTGGAAGGTGGACGATCGCGGTTGTTCCAGGGACGCCAGGACGCCAGCCCCGTCGTGATGGCCAGGGGTCGCCAAATTGCCAGGTGCCAAGAATAGACAAACCGCCTGCTAGCCAATCATTGTGGCCCAGCGGTCAGGGACACCTAAGCATATCTAGACTAGTCAGGCACAGTGTCGCATCGGATATGAGGACGGGGTACAAGTGGAGAGTGGAGAAAGGAGAACGAGCTGACAGCCCGCGACACCCAGATAGATGGACATAAGTCGGCCAGTTTCAGACCCTTCCACTACGTGAAGGACGCCAGTTATTATGGCCACTCACTCCAAGTCACTATTCCTGGGCATCCACCGAGCTCAGGAATCGTGAATAACTTCTTTTTGCGCCATAACCGGCAGTACAAGTTCAATGTTCTCTGGAGGTTCGTGCTTATCAGAGTCAATACAACCATGAATGCAACGTTTCCCTTTTATACCACTTACTTTACTTCTTGACGTTGTTCAAATGTCAACTTTCAAGCGTGTGGAAGGGTCTTGCAGGAACGCTTCTGTGAGACCACCCAACTTGCGGGCACGCACATATACGGAGTCCTTTCACATTCCGTTTACGGTACCATTGGTCCAAGAGAAGCAATTCTAGAGAAGCAATTCTAGAGAAGCAATTCTAGAGAAGCAATTCTAGAGTAGCAACTCTACAGGAGCAATTCTAATGGTCACGTCCCGTGACACGATCTGATAATGGCTGACCTCCAACATATGGTCCAAGCTCTCGGTTTCTTGGCTCATCTCCTTCATGTCTTGACCTTTCAAGTTTGATACTGACAATCCGCGTTGGAAAGCTACTTAACGCCATGTTAAAACTATCTTCAGAGATGAAGTCGTGAAGCTCACGACAATCAATCCACTCACGGCAATCCATCCACTCTTTAACACGTGCTGCGGGTCCTTCATCTCCCTCACCACTATCACACCCCTCGCCGTTTATCCTGCTTCCCAATCCCTGCATAGCCCCGTTTCATCTTGGAAGCCTTGTTGAAGGTGCCAGCACCCAGCAATCAGCACCCAGCAATCAGCACCCAGCAACCAGCAACCAGCATCCAGCACCCAGCACCCAGCACCCAGCATCCAGCATCCAGCATTTCAGCCAATCTTCCTTGCTTCGTTGCCATCAAGAATTGCCGTGCTCCGTAGCACAGCCTTATTTCTCCACAAGTGATCTCAAACACAAATCAATGTGGTAAGATGAAGATGTCTCAAGTTTCAGAGCTGTCAGCCACAGACGTCGAACCATCGTGGAGGGGCGGCCCGTTTGCGAGATGGCGATCATCAGCTGATTTCTGCGTTTCATCATGTGACTCCCGATTGATCACGATGAGGTTTGGATGAGCAATGACGTCAGTGGTCCGTGGACACTCTGCAGCTCGCAGTATGGAAAGTTGGTACGGCGAACGTAGAATCGTGTCACTGCAGTTTCTCGAGCATGCTTCATCTCATCTCAACGGAAATCCCTATTCGCTAACCACACACTTCAAATTGGCAAGCCAGTAAGTTACAGATCCCACCTGAGCTTAGCTAAGCAGTCGATACGTGTCTGAGGCACAACTTCCTATCATCACCAAAGGACAAGAAGTATAAAACAAGGCTTCTTCATAGAAAGCAAACTCGTCCAAGGCAGGCAGGCAATTTGGGCATTTCGGATCTCAAATGTTTGGTTCTGCCTGTTTGAGCATTTTAGGGCATTTTAGAGCGTTGTTTTTTGGTGCATTATTTTTTAGAGCATTACTTTTTGTTGTGCTCCTTTTTTGCTTTGGAAAAGCAATTAGATACATTACGTCTTCCACGGTAGTTCAAAACTTCCTCGGAGAGCAAAGGCTCATGGGTTATATATTCGCAGTCGTTGTTGCTGCCACCCGCGGCCGTGACATATGGAAGAACGCGGCTGTTGCCACTCCTTTGTTCGTTAGCTGCCTGTTCTACTGCGATGAGCCTTTGTGATCAGAACTAGCCAGAAGCTGTCGTTTACACTCTTTGTTCACGTAGTCCATATATTCAGACCTTCGTAGTTAGACTTTCTAATGTCAACTCTATCAGATATCAACCACCCGCATATTACAACAAAATACATTGAAGATTCTTAATGAGCTATGCATGTACACCAAGCCAGGAAGCATTTCAGTCATATCAACAAGGTTAGGTCCGTATTACGTCTTTCTATATCTCCCACCTTCCCCTCTGCTGCGATACTTAATTCAACTTCGTGCCAAAAAGGAGGCAAAACCGAAATATGCTTCCAATTCTCAACTGCTTCCTCTCGTTTTTAATGGGCATCTGTACCCTGTGTCTGTTCTATGCTTCCAAATACCTTCTGAGAAAACCCTGCCGATATATTATGTGCTACTATTAGACATTACTACCATCAGGCAACGCGTTCAAAAGCAGAACCAAGCTATTTTTTCAGGCTAGCTCAAAGGACGCCGACAACCTTACACAACCTATCAACCAGCCTGGACCGTCGATGGACGACTCATTCAACTGCCGACTATATCGACAAGCTTCACACTCATCAATGGACAACTCATTCAACGGCCGACTATTTCTACAAGCTCACACCCATCAATAGACTATCCGCCATCTACAAATAGAGCGTCAAAGAAAGCGTATGTTGGCAGCTCCTGTTGTGGCTGGCGTGCTCAATATGCTCGAGTTTCCTCTTGAGCGCTTAATTTCTCAGCGCCTAGCTCGATCACATCATCCCTCCGTAAGCAAGAGCTGAATCCATACTGCCATTTCGCCGCTTCACTCCGATAATCATTGCTGGGCTTCTCTATTTCAGCCTGACCAGTTGAGGCTGTTGAGACTCAGCAGCTTAGCACTTTTGCACTTCTACTGCATCTACCACTTCTCGATACGGCTCAAGGCCACTATTCGGAAATTATGTACTTCTAACACCACCAGTATACGGCGAGGGCTTGCATCTCATTTTGACGAGACAAGCTTCGTAGGCTTAATGTTCATTTTAACGCTTTGAGTGCAAAAGAAAAAAGAATCCTCTTAGTGTTGGCCGTTGTGGATGGGATATCGTCTTTGCCACTATTGTAGAGGTTTGCTGTCACCGGTTCACCTTCACCTGGATCTTATGCATCTTACTCGTGGGCTCGGGTACAAAGAAGGCGCTTGGAAGACGTCTAGTGTGCTCATGGTGTGTAAACGGAAGTATTCCTTTTGAGGTTGGTGATGGCTGGCTAAATTGCCTCGATAAACATCCGAGACCCATAGGAGTTGGTGATGACAGAATTTTGCTTTTGCTAAAAAAAAAAAAGAGTAAGCCTGCTCCAGCCCTTATAAACAGTTCAGCATCACGTATTGTCAATTCATGTTCTTCTAAAGTCCACTTATGCATACGCTGCTCCAGGTTGACAAAAGTGTAGAACACTTACCGACTGGCAGTATCTAACAAGCAATAACTTCTGCCTCAGTTGAAAGCCTGGCATTGGTTCTTTTCGTATCGAGAATCTGCCGGTGGCTTCTAAGCCCCCGTAGTCAATAACTCCGCTCATAAAATCAGAGTACGTTGCAGAACCTTCACTGCAGGCTTCCCCAGTACTTTGAGGCTTTTGCACGACCTCTGCTAAAGTCTTCTCTACCCAACTTCCCCATCCTCTTCCACACTCAACCAACGCCTCGTAACATGGAACATATAAACACAGCGCCTACCGCCAAGATCATGACGACTCTTCACAAGCATGATTGAGTCCTTGCGAGCACTTACATGTAAGGCTTTCCTCTCTACACAAATTGTCTCACGGAGCAGAACCCGTTAGCAGGCAACGTTCAGGCCCAATACCTCAATTCAGAATCTATATCTACCAGCCCACCGAGGCCTTTGTGTTCGTTCCGCAAAAGGCAAAAACCGACGACAACGATAAGTAATGTCGCCATTCGGGTTCTTTGTTGGGCCCTTGTGGGTTTCTCTTCTGGTTTGGGCCCATAGTTAACGACTAACGCGAAGAAGCTGTTAGTGCTGTCACCAATACTCTTTGCACTGTTGTCAGCGGCTTCTGCCATCAACCACTGAAATCAAATAGTCAAGCAGACGTCGAAAGAGTGCACTCAGAAAGTGGAAGCCAATATATTCGATGCCACCCGATTCACACGCTAGGGGTTAAGTAGGGGTTAAGAGTAAAAGATTTACCACAGCGAGCCGGTATTACATATGGCGTAAGACCGATTTTCAAGATCAACAACTTCAAGCAAATCCCTTAACATCCTCCACTGCATCTCTCTTCTCCTCCTTCTTCGATCTCTCAAATTCCTCCACCTGTCTGCTCGGCTCCCTCGCATTCGCTCTGTCAAAATCCTCAACCCTCTCCTTCAGACTGAGCAACTCCGGACTCCTCTCCATCCTCTTAAAAAGACAATGCTGCCCATACGCTCTCCTATACCCGGGCGCCGCAACCGGCAACCACAGCGTCCTAGCGAGAACATGCGTCCTCTGTGCATCCAAGAACGGTTCACACTTCACAATCTCCCAATTCACCGTGTCCAGCATAAACGCCTTCTCATGCTCCGTCGGGTCATTGCCGGGAAAATACGTGTCCACCAAGAAGTTACAGTTACGCACGTCGGTGTACTTCCCCATATCCTCTTCATTCTTGTCATTCATTCCCGAAGGCATCATCCAAGTGCCTGCTCTCCAGCCAAACCCGCTGCCTTTTGATGCTTCGGCGAATTCACCAGGGAGAAGGCCGTCGAAATCGGATTTGATGAACTTGGCTTTCATACCATGGGGCAGGAAGTACGAGGTCGGGAAGCGGTACCAATCTTTTCCATAACAAACAGTTTCGCCTGGTGCGGTCATGTTCTCGAATTGCGGGGCGTTGAGTTTCGAGTATATGCTCATGGGTGCATGATAGGCTTCGTACATGCCGTACATCCTGCTTAGTCCCAGATTGATGGAGCCTAGCATTGTCGAGACGACGAGCAGGAGCTTAAGAGAGGCAGGGATCTTGCCAATCAGGGTGCGGGGGTCGGAATGACCGAGGTGCGCGAGGATGATGTGCAGTGCCATGGCGGCGTTGAGGCAGAGGGCTGGGTAGGCGGGGTACATGAAGCGCTCCTCCTTGTGCGGCTGCAGGGTGAAAATTGCTAACCATAAATAAAAGGGGCTCATGAAGATCACGGTCCTCAGTCCTGTGGTGGCCGATTGGCGATCGCGGCTGAAGAGCTTCATGAGGAGGAAGAGGGGTAGGGAGGCGAGCGCAAGAATGAACCAGATGTTAAAGTTTAGGAGGAGGTTGCGGATGTAGAAGTGCCAGGGCTCGGTGCCGTATATGTTAGGCCCGCGCCCTTCGCCGGCGAAGACGTTATAGAGTACGATGTTTAATGGCACCAGAGCTGCTTTGTCGTAGAAATAGCTGCTTACACCGAATTCGGCTGCGAGAACCAAGAGGGAGGCAACGATGCCGCGGATGAAGCGCATCACGGTGTCTGGGAGAGCTTCTCTTGAGCTGACGACTGCGAAAATGACCTCCTCGACAAGGAATGGAGCGGCAAGAGCTACGCTGAATGGCCACCCAAGGATACCGCCAACGGCGAACCAGAATATACCTTGAGCTGTCTTGAGTCCTCCACGCCAGTTTATAAATGCGGCCATGCCGAACATGGTAGTGTACATCGCGAAGCTTGATGGCAGATATGCAGTCGATGCTCTGAACATGCCGGGGCTGAAGATCATCGAGATGAGGAAGAACATGGCGATTCTTGGGTTCAAGGTAATGGTGATAACTCTGAAGAGTTGAGTCTGGGCGACGGCGCAGAAGAAGGCGAGAACATAACGAATATAGTAGAACTCTGCAACCTTGAGGGATAACCAGTTAGCGAGAGGTCCAAGGAACACGGTGAAGAGTCTCACCTTAGTTGGGAAAGGCAAAAGATGTCTAAAGCTGCCGATGGTAGCATGTATGGCAACATAGAGCCATGATCTGATGGCATATTGTGGCGAGTATTCCCACGTCTGAAGCCCATAGCCATGGCTCAGGTAGTGCGTAGGCTCCCAGTAGTTGAAAGTTTCGTCACAATCTTCAATTGGCGAGTATGCAGCAGATATCAAATTGGCAGCAAGAAAGAACCAGAGGGCAAGAATCGGCTTCACAGCGAAAGGAGTCGCTGGAGGACTGCAAACCAGTTAACCTCGAGCTCTATACTATGCGATACTCTCAACTTCAATGCGACTTACACCTTCTTGCGCTTCACAGGCGCATCACGTTGGATGTCCACTGGTGGCTGTCTTTGACCAGCCTGGAGCTGATGATCCATGTTTGGTAGTACTAGAGGCATAACTATACACACATTTCTTCAATGGTGTTGTTGAATCTGGTGAGATTCAGCTTCCCCCACACCAATTCCAGTGACGAAACCAAGCAGGGAGCTCTCTGCACCCCTGTCGTGGTCGTGTCGCGCTAAGGCGGGACTTGTTCAGTGCGCTTTATCGCGTGGACAGCCTCGTTCTTATCGCGAAATTTATTCTTGCGCAACCCACCAGGCCATCTTATGCAACACTTAGTAGACAATACTAAATCATATATTTTCGTTCAAAGTATTGCTAAGATAGTCTTATACCGTGCGGAACATCACCAAGCATCTTCACATTAGGCTCTTAAGTCCTTCAGCACGCAACAATGGACGGATCTGCTGGTAACCTTGCTGGCCAGCCAGAGCACGCCGCACCACAGAACGCCAATTCAAACGCAATAGATGTCGAGACTCCAACACCAGCTGGTATCCCAGGATTGGGATTGCTTTCCGCCACTGCTCCGGCTCCAGCTTCCCAGCCAACTCCAGTCGCCACCGAAATCGGAACTGAGACCAACCCAACCACCGCTATTCCAGAGCAGGCGGAGGTCATGGCCGAGTCAAACGATGCCGCCATGTCTACCGCAGCACCAGTTGGGGAGGGGGAGCCATTCACATCTGCTCTCGAGGCATTGCTGGGAGGGCTCGAGCCACAGGCAAATACCCAGACAACCACCGTCCGCACCACAACTGTCGTCCAAGCTGTAGCACCAGTTGCAGAGAGCCCAGCTGTCCAGGAAGAAGAGGTCAAGCAGGAAGATGTGAAGCAAGATGACATCGCGATGGAGAACACGGCCGCCGAGCCAACACCAACACCAACTGCAGCGATCTTAACCACAACAGCCATCCCTGACGTTCTCGCAGTCGCTGCAGCAGCAGGTGTCATGCCAAATGATTCCGCAATGATGGACTATATTCCACCAGCAGCAGGCGCGGATACCGCCATGGGCGAGCCAGCGGAGGAGGAGAATGTTGAGGATCAGTTCGCAGAGGACTCCGACCCATATCAGTCTTCATCGTCGGATTCCAGCGACGACTCGAGCAGCGAAGAGGACAGTGATGATGAGGACGCATATCAATTGCTTGATCCATATGAACAAGCACGCATACTTATGGAGGAAGGGGATGGCGATGATGGAGAGGGAGGCCGAAAGGGCGGCTCAGGAGGACAACTGAGAACTAAGAACGAAGTTCCAGAAGAGGTCATCCCCAAGCCAGATGTTACAATTACGCCCGAGATGAAGCTCGAGGTTTTGGGAGAAGTTGAAGCTGTTGTCGAGAATATGGTTTTGATTAAAGCAAAGACGTCCGGAGAGTACAACGTGCTGGAGAGTGGCTCAGTGTTGTGCTTGGAGGACAGAAGTGTGATTGGCGCTGTGGCAGACACAATCGGAAGAGTGGAGGAGCCATTGTACGTCGTCCGCTATACCAACAACGAGGAAGTCGCCAAGGCAGGTGTCGCAAAGGGCGTCAAGATTTTCTACACTGATAAGTTCAGCACCTTCGTCTTCACCCAGCAAATCAAGCAATTCAAGGGCTCCGACGCCTCCAATTTGCACGACGAGGAGGTCGGAGACGAGGAAATAGAGTTCTCAGACGACGAAGCAGAGATGGAGCACAAGCGCCGCATCAAGCAGAAGAAACTCGAGAAGAGAGGCATCAGACCGGGAGATAGAGGCGGAAGAGGTGGACACGCGGATCGCCCACATCCGTTGAGACAGGAGATTGGACAGCCACAGCATTACAACCCAGCCCAAGGCATCAGCTACGATGACGAAGAAGATGGACCATACAAGCCCCTGGCTCGCCCATCAGGCTATGCAAACACAGTCGGCAAAACAGAGGCACCAGAGGAAGGCGCATCATTCGGCGGCCGCCGCACATCACACAGCAATGACCATCCGTCATTCGCCGGACGTGGCCGCGGCGGCTCCGACAGAGGTCGCGGCGGGCGTGGCGGCGGTGATCGTGGCGGCAGAGGCCGTGGCAATGACCGCGGAGGCAGAGGAGGAGCCCGTGGCGGCGCCCACGCACCACAGCAACAACAATACCCACCCGCCCCAGCGGACGCTCCAAAAGACCCGCGCAAGCAACCCGGCTACGTCGCCCCCTCGATCCCAGCATATGGCGCTTTTCCAAATCCGTACGCTATGCCTCCGTCACAAGCCGGGCAATTCCAGATCCCTCCTGGATATCAAGCACCACCACCTAACCCGTACATGGCGTTCCCGCAACCCCCTCCGGCTGGGTGGATGCCACCTGCTCCACAAGCGAACGGGCAACAAGGAGGTGTACCACAACAACAAGCACAGCAGGGAGCGTATATCAACCCAGCGTTCTTCCAACAGATGGCTATGATGCAGCAGATGGCGCAAGCTCAGCAACATCAACAGAATGGCGGACAAGCCCCGCAGCAGCAGCAGTGGCCGCAACAGCAGATGCCGTATGGATGGCTACCTGCCCCTGCACCGCAGGGTCCGCCGCAAGGCCCGCAGCAGGGGGGGAGTGAGGAGAGGAAGTAATGGTGGCAGCCAAAAGATTTAGCGATCACAGTCTAGGGCAGCTACCGGAAGGGGATGGTTTGTCGTTGAATATCTGACTTATTGCCGGGTTACAAATCACTTGGGTTAGGGAAGATCGCTAGACATAGGAGATATGATTAGGAGTTAGGAGTATGATACCTTGGCTGTTTTTTGTTCGTTGCACCTACTTCTGTGTTCTCACGCAACGCATCGAGTTTCTTGTGCCAAACCCCTGACCAGAAGTGGATCTGGTGATTTTTTGTTAGGTCCCCATTGGCGATAATATAACTGACAGCCAAAAATGGACCATGACAGCAACAGAGAGGTTTAAGTCAGCAGTATCAACCGAATCTCCTTATCTATCTCGTAGGAGGTTTCGATCTCAACCAATGCTGGCATGCCGTCTCGCAGACAAGAGGATTCATGTCTCCCAAGGAATCGAGAAAGAACCCAGCCTGAGGTATTTCCAGTGTGGTGATCTCATTTTGCTTTTGTAAAACATTATCACGGCCAGGAGAGGGCTTATATATGGGCTCTTCTGTTTGAGGCCCAGGATCTGAGAATTCTTTGCTGACTATCTGGAGCTTATGGGAAACTTGGGCGGAAAGACAGGAAAGTCCAGCATGTCAAGGTTTTCAAGTCCTCAATACTGCTACAACGGTGCATGGAATGGTTGACGTACTCCCTGTGGTTACATCTCTCTCGCGGATAGGTCGTGCCTGCTATGGAAGGTTACAGGGAGTTTTAAAGACGGAGGACTTTAACAGCTGTTGTACATGACTACCGAAATAAGGCAGAGGAAGAGGCCAAGAGCAGCAATAGTCGCCACGTATCGTCTTTTGATTCGAGCTGAGGAGGCGGTGCGTAAAATATTCTCCCGTCGTTGGAGGTCTTTTCATATGCTAGTTGGTGTAAGACGGGCGTCGATAGACGCTGCTGTTAGAGGCGACTGCATCACGACTATATACTGTCCTTTACATGCAGGAAAGCTCCACTTCACTATACGTCTCTTAACTAGTTGGCCACAAGCTTCCTAATTTTTTTGCATGGAACAAAGGACGTGAAGCCAATTGCGCGAAGAACCCTATGTTGCGAAGGCACGTTCGTGGGTCAATTGTATTTGTATTGAGATCTTTCAATTCCTAGCACAACTAAACGGTTCATATTCGCCAAAACTTCCCTCTTCGCACCTATGATGTTGAAGTGAGGCAAGATAACACTCTCGCCCCAGCACCACAGCCGGCATCTACTTACTAGCATAGGGGACCGGAAGAGCATCGATTGGGAGGTATCCCAAGAGGTGTTAGGTCACCATGAAGTGGAGCTCTTCGCGGACTACAACACCGTATTATCATTTCGTACCAATTCGCTACTCGTTTATTGGTCATAATCCGGATCCTGCTGCTTTATCTCCTTCTCCATCACATCAAACGCCGGCATCGCGCTGAACCACCCAGCCATCTCAGTACCAATAGCCTTGTACGTGAACTTGGCGTCCTCATCGTCAATAGTGACAGTCTTGATCCCACGCCCAGCAGCTGCAGCATCAGCCATCAACTGGCTATGGCAGCACTTCTCAAGCGACGTGAACCAGAAGATACAAGCCTCGATCGTCTTTCCCGTCGTAAGAAGCCCATGGTTCTGAAGCAAAGCAGCCTTCTTTCCACCCAACGCCTTAGCGACATTCTGTCCCTCCTCCTCTGCGAGCACAACACCCTTGAAGCTGTTGTACAGCGCGATGTCGTTGTAGAAGGCGCAGGAATCTTGGGTGGTGATATCGAGGTTGATGCCGAGGGAGCAAAAGGTACGTCCGTAGATGGAATGGGAGTGTGCGACGCAGTTAATTTCTGGACGGGCGGTGTGGACGGCGTGGTGGATCATGTAGGCTGCTTTGTTAAGGAGGCGGACTTCGCCGCCTTCGACTACTTCGCCTTCAGCGTTGACACGGAGCAAGTCCTTAGCCTTCAAGTGTGGCCAGGCGACGCCGAAGGGGTTGACCCAGAAGGAGGTTGGCTCCACTGGATCCTGAGAGACAGGTTAATTGGGAATGCTTTACCAGCCAATTAATTTGAAGGTACTTACTCTGATGGTGATGTGACCTGCGACACCCTCATCGTAGCCGAGCTTTGAAAACATGCGGTATGCGAGGATCAGGCGGCCCTTGAGATAGGCACGCTCCTTGTATGGGTCATCGAACTTTTTTGGCGATGGGAAAGCAGATGTTCCATTCGTGGCCACAGCTGCCAATGGATCCTCCTCGGTATTGACCTTAGCATCAGCAGCTCTCTTGTCGAGGATTGGCACGTTTGCCGTCTCAGTTGCGGTTGGTGGAGACATTGTGATAGTGGCTATATGATCTTTGACGAAAAGAAGACAGCGGGTATAGAACAGGACAAACTAAGAATGATCTTATGTAGATATACAAGGTTGAAATTTGTCCTCGAGTTCAAAAAGAAGGAAGTAGGCGAGAGGATACGAGGGGAACCTTAGGTTTATATACCTAGTCCTACCGTAAGACGAGAAAGGGAAGAACTATTAACCACTAAATCCTGAGTGGCGTCTCGTCTTTGTCACGGTACCATCTTACACCACATCTTTTGAAGGCAAGTGTGAGGTCAAAGAACGAACACCGACGATCTGGCGGCAGAGTGTGGGCCAAGAACGAGGGGCACTGCCAAGGCGGAAATCCGGGGTCTTGACAGCACCGAGGTCCTCCATTGATTGGGCGCATGAGGTGGATTGTGGTATGTACCCCGCCATAGGGCTCCCCATTCCCGCGTGTAGGCGTTTTGTTCCATGGACTGACAAACTGGTGTCTTGTCGTTGGCGGCAATGGGCCGGCATTTGCCAGTAGTGAGAATGAAGAATGCTGTATTTGATCGAACTCGGTAGTATCTTATCAGCCTCGAATGTACCGGAACCCGAACGGCGCATAGATAGTCGGCCTCATCAACCACAAGATCGGCTTTATCATTATCAACTCGCTATCCAAAGGTATGAATGAGTTTCTGTCCAAACCATACTCTCTGCACCCATCAAGACTGCCTCGACCACACCCCAGGTCATAAGATGCAAGGTGAAGTTCGTCTTAAGGTCTTTGAATGTGGCAATGTGTTGCAGAAACTGCTTTAATTCAACCTACCCAAAGACTCGAAAGTGCTGCTAGCAACCACTTTATACTCGCTCAACAACTGTCCGTCCGGTGTTCGAAACCTGTGGGGCGTGAGCGTGGCATCGAACAGAACACGTTTGTTATCAAGTAGAACACAGTCACGATACAGTCAGCTGAGACGATAACCAGAGAGTTTGACAGCTTTCATTCAGTCGTCTAGTTCTTCCCCTCATAATCCCTCTTCCAAATCATATCCCAATTCTCCTTGTCAACCGCAAACTCCCTCACAAACACATGCTCGAGCTCGTGCGTCCTCCTCCCCAACAAAATCAAACTATGCAACGGCGCACCAAGCACATCATCTGCCTTCTCAGCCAGCTCCTCCAATGTACCAGAGATGTAAGTCTCAGTCTCACTTCCCACTCTCGCACCACCAATAGCCAAGCTGTGCTTATCATAAGCACCGCCCGTTCCAGCCTCTTGTCTGATCTCCTCTGCCTCGAGAAGCTGCTGCGCGCATTGGCCGACAGTCATGTACCGCGGCGGCTCGTAGATCTTCCTCCCCCTCGCCATGTTCTCTAAACTCTGCTCCTTAACCTTAATATCCAACAACACCAAAGTATGCAGACCAATACTCCTATTCTCCGCCACCCTATCATAGAAACTCAATGGCTTCCAGCTATCAGTGAAGAAGACCATAGACACGCATTGGCCGAAGTTGTAAAGCTGCAATCCAGACGAGCCAATTGCAGACATGATAGATGCGTTTGGGAGATAACGGGTCTTGATGCCCAGCTCGCGGGCTCGGATGGTGAAATCAGTGTGTGTGGTTGCGCCGTATGGGTCGCCGACGACGAGGAAGGCGACGTCTTCGGTGTCGGCGCCGGCGAGGATGGTGTCGGATTCGGATTCGACCATTTCACGGTCGGCGACTATGACTGGGCGGCCATAGTACTCTTCCTAGACGAGTATTAGAAACATTTTCAAAGCCATGCTAACTGGTTGGTGTAAATATGAAATGAAATGAGTGCTTACCAAGATCTTAACATCGCAAAGTAACACCGCGGTGTAGTTCTCAAGGTAAACCCGCGCTGCCTTCTTCACGATCTCGAGACCCTTGACAGTGATGTCCTTCTCGTCGGACAAGCCGAGGCCGATCAAGTAAAGCATCTTTGCAATGTTTACTTTAGCGTAGAAGATGGGACCTTGAGGGGTAGAGAGGCATGGAGGGGCAGATATTTCCGGCGCAAACACGTCAAACACGATAAGGAATCAGCTCTTATCGGACCTGACGCCTCGAGGTCGTTGTCGCATCTGGATGCGCCACGACAAACCAACAACAAGACAGACTATCCACGATACCCATATAAACACTACAAAGACACTACGACAGACGCGCGACTGCCCATATTTACACATACCGTAGGTACGCAGAGAGCACCTACACAGCACCTACAATGGCCGACCGCAACGCCTCCGCCTACGGCGCACCAGCCAGCGACACGGACTTCCGCAAAAAATACGACCGCGCCGAGTACGCCGAGAAGGCACGGGTGCGCGAAACTGCCGAAAAAGAAGAGTCCAAGCTCCGCTACGAAGCCAAGCTCGCGGGGAAGAAATACTACAAGCCCCTCACCGGCGAAGAAACCCTCACAGAAGCCCGCCGGACGAGACTTGATGTCGCCGCTAATGTCGGGAAAATAAGTTTGTTGCCTGCGGGGGCAAGTACGGGGAAGAGAGGCAGGGGAGCGGGATTCTATTGTGAGGCGTGTGATTTGACGTTTAAGGACAATTTGCAGTGGGTTGAGCATGAGAACTCTATGCAGCACTTACGCGCTATTGGACAGACGGGCGAGGTCAAACGAGCAACACGCGAAGAAGTGCATGAGAGGATTGAGATGTTATGGGAGCGGATACAAGAGGAGAAGAAGGGGGATATTAAGACGCTTAAAGAGCGCTTGGAAGGGAGGGCGGAGGAGGAGGAAAAGGAACGCGAGGAGAGGAGGGTGAAGAGAAGGGAGGTGGCGGAGAGGAAAAGAAAGGAGAAGGAGGAGGAGATTAAGGTGAAGAGGGAGTACGGCGATGATGTGCGTGTGGAGGGGGAACATGAGGAGGAGGATATGATGGCTGCGATGGGCTTTGGGGGCTTTGGGACGAGTAGGAAGTGATGTGTACTTGGCATTGCGGGTTCAGCGTGGCGTTGGCGGTGTTGATCGTGGACGTAGAAACTCTTCTCGTCAAAACCGATTGGTATGGTCCAGGCAGACATAAAACGAATTTCATTAAGATCATCATCGAGGCGCAAGCAATTAACTATCAGAATTGCCAAATTTGATATTAACTTCGTCAAGAAGGTCGGAAGCACCCGCCTACTTGATATACAAACAGTTCGACGATGCAGCTTTTGGTGGTGACAGCCTGAATCTTCCGCCGAACTGGTGATTGAGTATGTGATGGCCTTTATACCGCCACGAAGCCGCTACCGAGGTCACATTGGCCTACAGTCCGACCAAGATATCGCTGATTTGGTGGCCACTTGGGTTCAATGCGGGCTAGGCATTACAGTGCGTCAAATACGCTTGGAGAAACTAGGCAGATTGGCTTTGGCACTGAAGAAATGCTAAGTTAAGCCTATCAAGTCTGATATGTGGCATGCTTTAGGACTTATAGTAAAGACAACACCTTGCTCGCTTTTGAGTTTTGAAAGACCACAATTATACCAATAGATTACCTTACGCCTAACACCAATACCAACACCAACGCAAAGTTGCGCACGCCGTCCTCGGAGGGCAAATCCAATCTCAGACCAGTAAAGAACTCCATCGAAAACAGTGAATCGCATTTCTCTTAGTCCCATGCACCAACAAATCAGACGGCTTGTGGACTCCTCAACTTACTCAATTTACCCGCCACAACTCCTCTGGCCGAGCTCGGCCTACTCGAACTCACACTCGGGCGCGAGAAGTTGGCAAACTGGAACGTGGGAGTATTCAGCTGCTCCCCGGTATTCTGTGCCTCCTGTCGTTGTTTCCTCTGCATCTTCTCCCACTCTTTCTTCCCATCCCAACCACTTTCTTTTTCCATCCTCTGTTTCTCTTTTAACCCAAACACGCCTCTAAGTTTGGAAATACTTGACCTCCTCTTCGCCGTGTTCCTTCCTGAGTCAGAGGTGCGCGATGCGGCGGAAGATACAACCTCAGAAGTAGGGTGGCTATTCAACCTACCACTAATAGAATGGCTCAACGCACTCCCCTTCCCGTTATCGGGGCTAGCCGTAGCCGCACGGGACTCCGCCGCTTTCGTACTCGGGAAAACCTCAATATACTCCGGCTCATAAGGCACATAGTCCTCATCCGTCTCCCTCACTTCATCATCCACAACCACGACATACCAACCCATTTGCGCATTCGGCTGCAGCTTATCCCGGAGCTGGCATATCCAGTCCAGCCATCTTTCCTCCCGGCGGAGTTTAGACATTGATGGACGACGCGAGGGTGTCGATGTGCCACTACCGGTTGGTGTCCTCATGCTAATGGGAGGTCCCTTTCGTTTCCTTTTTTCAACCACCTCCTCCGTATTCTCTGCCAGTTTCTGCGCGACAGCGTGAGCGGCTTCTATCGCCTCTTTACTTTCTTTCTCCAATCTCTCCTTCTCCCTCCTCGCCCGTTCCTCATAAGCCTGGATCTCAGCACCGATGTCTGCTGAGAGCGAAATGGGCAGGATGTAGTCCCCGATATAAGCGTATGGCTGCGAGACAATAAGGCTTTTCTCGCTGTGCTGCTCCAACACCTTTACCGTGCTCCATTTATTGAACCCACTCAGTTGGCTGCGGTCGTCTGCGCCGCCGCGTTCCAGGTTTCGAGAATTGGCTACGCTGCCTTTGGGTGTTATAGTGCCGGTGCTGCCATCGGGGTGGCTGTTAAGATTCGACGCTGAACTGTTGGAACGCGGATTGGATGAGTGCGGAGTGGGCGCTTGACATGGAGGTATGAAGTCGTAGGAGGAGTAGAAGTTGTTCAGCAGGGTTTGGATGGAGACGGGCCTGACGAGCCATTCGGCGCAGCAGTCGTCGAGGTTGTTGGAGGCGATGTGGATACGGATTAGTGGGCGGGACCAGCGGAAGCCGTGGATGAGGTAGGTTGGCATTGTGAGGATAGAAGGTGAATTGAGATATCGAGTCTTAGCGTATAGTTGTTAACCAATTTTCTTTGACCTCGAAGTCGCCGAGAGCCTTTGAGTACGCCGCGCAAAGCTGGTGATAAGAGTTAAATGCTTCAGGAGCTTGGACCGTGAAGCTGACGAGCGATGGTACCGTAGATCGTGATTGTTATATTAAGCAGCACTAAGGGTGGGCCAAGTGGACATGGTCGTGGAGAGAGACGACAATGGATGGCGGGAACCAAGCGATTCAGTTCTGGCAGATTATGATACGTCTCTTCTGTGGATTGAGGCATGGAAGCCACCACTATGGTGGTAACGCTCAACAGGCCGGCTGCAGCTCCATGATTGCTGGCCCGTGATTAGTGCGTTCTAAGAATGCTATTGTGTTGTGTTCCCGTCCACGTGCGGCGCTTGGAGTCGCTGCTTGCGGCGCCGTTGGAGTTACAGTGTTGCGCTGGAGCAAGTTTGTCTAACCGGTAAACGTGGGAGGCGCTCTATTTTAGGCCAAAGTTGGACGCCTGCTCGTAGAAGCCATCGAAGCTGAGAACTGCAGTTAGCGGGCGCGTAAAGTGAGATGGTTAGCATGGAGCTTCTCTAGCATGGTCCACCCCTGAAATGGGTGGATGCAGCCATGTGGCCGAATGTGGTTGTGGGGAAGCAGTGGTGGCCTAAAATAGCAGACAGCGGCAGAGATCGATCTTCTACCGCACGGCCAACATCTAAAAAGCCGCCGTATGGCACTCTTTATGAACATGAGATTGCTTCTATTAAGCTTCATGAATAACTAGGCCAAAGTTCTCTGTAGTCATCTGGTAAAGATGTGGATCATACTATAACGAAGCATGGATACGGATCTGCCCAGGATGAAAATCGAAACAGCTGCACTTACAACATCGGGAAGCCATATATAATAAATGATGCAGATCTCGAGCCTAATTCGTCTGTACTTTAAACCTGAGACTACAACAGCGATGCTGAGCAGTAGTCTGTTTCCGCTGAGGAAGAGTAAAGCTGCTCTGTATATGAGATAACCGTTTTATGTTCTGAAACCACTGAGCACGACTTAAGGTTGGCCATCATTGTATTTGCCAGCCGCCATTGGGAACTTCTAGCTCAACTATGTCGTAAGCTGCAGATATCCAGTTATATTGGCGATGTAGAGCAAAGCAACGAGTATTAGATCCTTTCAACAGATCTGAGCGTTGATGTACTGCCTGTACATAGTGTGCTTATGCCGTATTCCGTATAATCTAGCAAGTTGGAGCATCATGTCGCCCAATCCATACTTACAGAGTACAACTATGCCACGAAGAGGACTTGAGATCCAATCCACCACCAATCGACCGCAGAGCGTAGCCGATTGGCGGCAGCTTAAATGATGTGAATGATATAAGCATTGCCAATCGACTACTGTTAACCAGTGAGAAATGATGAGTATATAGCCGTGCTCTGTTCAAAATCCATGTCGCGCGTTTTGTGTTTACTTGAGTGTTTCTGGCTTGTTCAGGGCAGGCTGTCGTCATAAATTCGGAGCAGGCCTGGCATCAGTGGACTGGCGCTTGGCAGCGGGGGTTGGGTTGATCTTTCGCGCAAAGGTCAGCCGCGTCGGTCCAGCTTCACCAGCCTCACGAGGCAGAACTGATAACTCTCCGCCTTGTGATAATCACCCATACAACCGCGATACCTTACTGCGTTGGAACGGCACAACTGTTCAACAGATGAACTCACTCTTATCGCCGTAGGACGATTAGTTGCGCGCACATCCACAATAACTCTCATCACGTCAATACGCACTTCAAGTGACCAGCTTCAGCTGTCTTAGACGACTTCTGTAACCTTGTCGTTTTCTGGTTTCACCCAGGTAACCCGCTTGTCAACCCTCACGGATCCCTAAGCTCACGCGACACACAATACTCAAAAACTCCACAACGTTGGCTTGCTTATATAGCAGCTCTGTCCAAACACTTCCGAACGTGGCTGGCGTCTACTTGGTCGCCGTCACACATACTATTTACGGAAAATGGTCAAGGCGGATTTGGCGAAAGACTACTATGCAGATTTGGAGCTCACCTTTACTGCCACCGAGACTGAAATCAAGAAGCAGTTCAGGCAATTAGGTACGGCAGTCTCTGCGATGAGGGTAGATCCCAGCTAACATCATAATTCACAGCACTGAAGTACCATCCAGATCGCAACCCAGGAAGAGAAACTGAAGTCAATGCAAAGTTCCAAACCATTCAGTATGCGTACGAGGTCCTGACCGATGCGGAGCAAAAAGTGAGATACGACCAGGGACGTGCTCGCGCCGGCCGTGGCGGAGGCAGCGCTTTCTCTCAACAGGCCAGACCTACCAGCGGATTCACGAAGGGAAACCCGTGGGCAAATGCAGGCTCGAACTTCCCGCCGCCTCCGTCGCGCACAAACCCAAGGACAAAGGCTCACCCACCACCGCCTCCTCCACCATCTGCGGGAGCGTCGAGATATTCCAACTTTGCTGGCTTCCAACCTGGCGGTTTTCCACCACCACGGACAAATCAGACAGATGACGCTGAGGCAAGACGCAAAACATATGAGGCATTCTCGGGCATGAGAGGAGGCGGCACTAGAGCAGGAGCTTCCACACAGCACGCACCGCCACCATCGTACGCACCGCCACCATTCGCGAGAACCCAGGTCCCGCCTCCACGAAAACCTGCCCCACCGCCAGTCCCGAAGAGAAACGGGTATGCGCCAAATAACGCGGGAGGTGATGAGCCACCGGCAGCAAACACATCTGCATACTCCAATCGTCGTAGAGCTCCTACCGCGAAGCAACAGCCTCCGCCTGCGCCTCCGCCTGCGCCTCCAAAAGAACAGCTACATGCGGATCCACTCAGACAGTTCAAGGAGCAAGCCGGCGCCCCGTTTGAGCCACGCGTGAGCACACCATATGCTTCGAGTGGAGGAGAGAAGTTCAACCCTTTCGAATCGGCTAGTATTGGCCGCTCCAACACTACCAGAGCCGACTCGAGATCCTCTGGCTCTTTTGGAAAGTCGACTAGAAACCGCCATCGTAGCGTGAGCCCGACAAGAGATTTCAAAAACGAGCAACAGTTTGATGGGAGCAACAGAACAGCATCTGACGCCAACGTCTTCAACACTTCTCCTAAGCGTCCATTCCCCAGAGCTTACAACACGAGCAACAACACTGGGGCCCAAGCCAGGACGACACCAACCATAGATCTTACTTCTAGTGATGAGTCGTCTCCAGAAGCTCGCAGGTATGCCAGGCCAAGAACCAGAAGAGCTCAGGACACTTCGACCCCTGCGAAGCCAACACCACGTAAGTACAATCTAGGGATTATACCCGTCCCGTTATTCTAACCTTCATTAGAAGCCTCTTACATGCCAAATCCTGCTGCCGATACGCCAGGTGCAGCACCGAAAACCGACTCTAAGATGTATGAATTTCCAAAGCCTGCCACGCGTCTTCAGTACCTCCGTACTTCTCGCGGAAATACCACGGGCCCCTCTTCTGTTAACCCATACCGCGGCATTCCATCCTTTGACCAGGCCGATAGGCTCAGTACCCCAAGCGGGGCGAGCAGCCTGAGATGGAAGCCGATGTTTGCGGATCGTCGGTACTTACAAACCGAGATGTCCTCTCCCGCCCAATACGCTGCCATGAATGCGTTTGAGGCCTTGCAGTACAAAACACTTGACAAGCTTGTCAACAGGTATTCCTCTCCTGAATCTGGCCTGGAGTCTCGCCAGAGACATGCCTCTTCTCAAGGTACCAGAACGCCAAGTATCAAGGTGGTTCCGTCGCCAGGAATGGAGTCTTTCCTTAGGCCCGATCAGCTGGGCGAGGTCATTTTTGTCAAGCCAACTTGTGTTATCCGGAAGTCCTATAACGGTGGCAGTGCCAAATTGTCGGGCCCTAGAATGGAAGAGTGGGTCAAAGTGAATGGCGTTCTCCAGCATAAGATCACTATTTGTACTAAGCCCACCTGGAATACCTGGGACCAATTCTTCAAGTTCATGGAAAGAACTTCCACTGACATTCCATTTCCCAGCTTCAGCTTTTCAGTTGACGGCCAGCAATATACCGCACACTCGACACCAAAACCTTTCACCGGCGCAAGCGCAGAAAACATCAACACTACATTCACTCCAGAGCACTGGGAGGGTAAGTTCGAAGCAGGAGCAGGTTACTTTGACGGCACACCAATACGCGGTAACTCTGCCAGCAGCAGCAGAACCCAATCTCGTCCACATGTCGACACTAGCGCTGGATTCTCATCAATTAACCCAGAAGCAACTCGCCAGTCCAAGAGTGCTGATGAAATTGCTCCATCTCCAGGCGCGGCAAAGTTTTCTGCCGAGGAGTGGGCCCAGACATTCAAGGAGCCAAATTTCTTTGCAGCACCAACCCCAGGTGGCCAGAAGGGCTATCCACGCTCCGGTACAACCAGACGGGCTAAACACGGTTCTGCATCTGCCAAGGCTACGAGCGGAAGATCATCAAAGACAGCTTCCGCTGATGATGACGACTCGGACCGCCCATTGTACATGGGTTCGAGGCCTGTGTCTAAGGAAGGACCAAACGGGTCCGCACAGCCTGCCTTTGCTAACAGTCCCAACGCCATGGATGTCGACGACACTCCAGCTGAGAGGCCAGCGAGGAATGTCCATGCTGCTCCATCCCGTGCAGAATGGCGTTCCGGCGAGCCAGAATTTACGAGCGCTGAGACGAGCCCGTCGAAGCCACCTCAGCAACCACAACATCAGCATATCGAGGTCACCGAGCCTGATTTGGCAGCCAACTTCAACGACCTGAAGAACACAGCACCATTCACCAATCCAGTTGCCGGATTGAACTCTTTCGCTGATCTCAGGACTGATTTGCCATTCCAGTCGAAGGCATCATCTAACGTTCCATTCCCAAAGCGCTTCAACTCCAAAGATCTTGTCCTCCCACAACCACCGAAGGGACCATCACCACCATCAGTTCCACATAACGCCGCTCGTCCAGCTGCCGATGGCTGGAACGAGTACCTCCGCAAGATGCTTATCTACATCAAGGAGTGGTCAGGCTTTAACGGGCAGATGGTCGGACACTTTGCCGCTAGAAAGGCACAGGTTGACGGCTTTAAGCAGAATTGGCTTTTGGCTATGGGTGATGGTGAGCTGGAGTTGTATATGGATGGGTTGAAGGAGGATGAGAAGGTTAGAGCGTGGTGGGATATCGCAATTGGCAAGCACACGAAGGCTATGGAGGACTTTGTGTGGGCGAAGAAGGTGTTTAGGGATGGGGTGCAGGAGGCTGGGAGGAGAAGTGAAGATGGTGGTGTGAGGATCCCACAAAGTTCGGAACGTTTGTTTGCGGAGATCGATGCGTGAGGTGACATGCTGATATCTGCATAGCATCTGCATTGACCGTTTGTCGGAAAGCTCTTTGAGGAAAGCCGATTCGCATACTAGAGTTTGGGCGCGGGGCGTTGAATAAGGGAACCATTGGATGGAGATAACTTTTGCTTTGCTTTGCCCCACTTGCACTGGAGCTGAGAGCTCGAGTTGGCGCTCAGGTATGATTGCATCATTGTATCAGAAGAGACAGAGAAATATTTGAGCTATAGCTCATGAGCTCACATTAGCTGAGAGGAAGGAGACTTGTATCATGACAGACACGTAGGAGAGCATATTATGAAGATGATACTTCAGCAGTCGACCAGGAGACTGTGCTCAAACCACATTAGCTTACATCAATGGATAATTTGGCCTGAATTCACGATCACGCCCTAGTGCGCAATCCATCTTCCATTGCTTAGAAATACTGCACTGTTTTTGTCATGTTAATTTTTGTGGTGGTCCCACACAACCTTAGTCGTGACAGTTCTCAAGCTTGAGCTTTAAGTTCGCCACAGGAGGCGGGTGTGGAGTCGCACGAACCGTGCAGGTCCACCTGCGTTAGCTTCCCCGCACATGGTTCGCAACCCCTTACTCTGTAGATTGAGATGAGACGCGACCTTCGCCTGTCCGGGGATGGTATGGAAGCTCTTTCGCCTCACATGAGTGCTCCGTGCTGCACACTCATTCGGACGAAATAAACATTTCAGTCTTTTATAATTTACCTGTGTCAACCGATTGCAAAAGCAGATGGATAAGGACACTCTTTTGTCTTGATTGATAGTAATCACTGTGGTGGACAAACTCACCGATTACATTCATTACAGGACTAAGCATTCGATAGTGCTTCAACCAGCACACTTGTAGCATTTCCGACACTTTCGTGAACGCTCAAAGGAGGAGACGAACATTCCACCCTATCGATTGAAAGATAGCCAGACTGAGCTCGGATTGGTGACATTCCAGCTCTCCTAGTCGCTACCGGACACCTTTTCCGATCAGGCGCCGCGTCCCATTTCCGACAATGGTCAACCAGACTTCTGCACCTGGGGAAGCTTCAGGAGCTGTTGCGCCGACAGTGACAGGCCCCTCACCACACGACTCGTTCATGACGGTGCGATTATCTGAGCCAACCATTGCACTCGTCTGCCCCGCCGAGGAGCTCGGAGCCGCAATTCCACACACTCGGATTGAACAGATGAACAAAAGTGCTAGAGATATAAGAACCGGTACAATCGCCAGGACAAAGATTGTTAATTTTGATAAACACAGTATTTATGAAGAACGCTCTGGCATTGCCTTGATTACTACTAGTGCTATGCATACTACGCCCAACATCATGGACACATACAACGAGAGACAGCGGAGAGAAAGTGACAACAGTGACAGCTCTGTCGATTGGGAGGTATTGGAGAGGGTAGAAGAGCAGGAGCCGAGGAACCAGGACACAGAGGACGTAAGTCAGACTTTTTGACACCTCCCGTCATTCCTGGTAGTGACACACGCTAACGTCACCCCGTCAACAGTCAACTGCGCTGCTGCTGGCTAGATTAGAGCAGGAGAACAACTTTATCGTTTCGAATCCGAAGTCTGGACTTAACAGAGAGAATAATGTGGTGCAGAGGAGAGGAAGACCGCCTTCAATGCAGCAACTCAAGCAGATGGTCAATGGACCGGCACCGCCGTCACTCAGATACTCGCTTATTCAGGCACCTCCGATGACCGATCTTGAGTTTTACGTTGCACTGGTACAAGACTACAAGAGAACAGCCCAGAGACTCCCGATTCTGCTCTCAAAGAAGATTAGAACTGGCATTCCACCGCCGCTGAGAGGCGTGGTGTGGCAGAGTATGTCTGGAGCTCGGGATATGGCATTGGAAGAAGAGTACGATCGCTTGTCCGGAGAGTCGAGTCCGTATGAAGGCATAATCGGGAAAGATTTGGGACGCTCGTTCCCAGGTGTGGAGATGTTCAGAGATTCAGAAGGAGACGGACAGCGCATGCTCGGGAAGGTTTTGAAGGCGTTCAGTCTGTACGACGACAAGATCGGCTACTGTCAAGGCCTCGGATTTCTAGTTGGTCCTCTGCTCATGCACATGGCCGACAGACAAGCCTTTTGCGTTCTTGTCAGACTGATAGACGCCTATGACCTCAGAGCGTGCTTCATGCCAGATCTCTCAGGTCTGCATGTCCGCATTTACCAATTCAAGGAGCTGCTCAAGCGCCACCTCACCAAGTTATCGAACCATCTCGACCACCTCCAGATCGAAGCGTCATACGTCTCGCAATGGTTTCTTTCCTTCTTTGCCGTCACCTGTCCGCTACCAATGCTATTTCGCATCTACGACGTTATCTTCGCTGAGGGTGCCTCTGAGACGATAATGCGTGTCGCCCTCTCAGTTATGCGCAAGAACGAGGAGAAGATCCTCGCTTGCACCGAGTTCGAGGATGTCATGCAGCTACTGCTTTCAAGAGGGCTTTGGGACTGCTACCATATGGACGCCGACGATTTCGTCAACGACTTCGTCAGCCTGACTGGCATCGTCACCAACGAGGTCTTGCAGAAGCTAGAGACTCAGTGCAAAGATTCGCAGCAGGCTAGCAAGATCGAGGGTCCACCATCCGACATCCTCTCGGCTGGATCCAGATTCCTTGGCAGGATCTGGAACTCCGGATCAAAGAGTACGCAGCTCAACCCGGCTGCGTTGGCGCCACTTAAGAAGTCAGCGAGCTCCCTGCGCCGCTCAGGCTCAAAGCAGAGTATGGCATCCACCCTTAACTCCGTGGAAGGCAGTACAGACAGTATGATCAGCGCCGCGACAACCGAAGCCACAGAACTGAGTCGGAAAAGCTCGAATTCAGACAACTCAAGCGTGCGCGTGCCAAGTACGGTGTTCCCCCACGTGGTGTCGAACCAGAAGGCGATTTCGAATACAACTAAGAATCTGCACAGCCAGATTGAGGATCTGCTGACGGCGTTGAACGAAATGCAGAGGGATCAGAGTTTTCTGATGAATCAGCTTCAAAAGGAGAGGGAGGAGCGGGAGGATGATCGCCATGCGGTTTGGGGACTCATCGATGTGTTGAAGCGGAAGAATAGCGATTTGAACTGTGGGGCGACGGCGGCTAGCCATGGGAGTGTGGAAACTGTCACACCTAAGTCGTCGGCAGAGATTGGGACCGTCGGTGATGTGTCTGCTGGCGTGCTTGTCGGGCCAAGACAGACGCCGCTCGAAGGGCCTTCGGCGGACATACCAGATGAGAATGGCATTATTCTCGAGTCGGCGACGAATATCGATGCTAGGAAGGATTCGGCCAAAGATTTCTCAGGCGCGGAACAGGAGCCGAAGAATACCTTTCCTGGCGTGGATGCCTCGAGGAAGCCATCGCTTAGTGCTTATTCAACAGATGAGTCACCTCATGGCACACCCCGCCACATCGCTTTGCAGACGCCGCGTAAGCTGAGCATGGAGGATGCGGTCAACTACCTCTACGACGACGAGGCCTTCTTTTCTTTGGTCGAGACGGTCGAGGAGCGCTTTTCGCAAGCCAAGCGTCCGCGGTCCTCCATGATACTCTCCAAGATACAATTGAGAGATGATCTGGCGTCAGCGCAGGTCCAGCTAAAGAACGAGAAGAGCAAGAGTCAGGATCTGATGCGGAAACTGCATGATAGTGAGATTGAGTTGAGTCATTTGAGGGAGCAGATTAGGGAGGGACATGTCCATATTAGGAATGGGTTGCATGAGAAGAATAGGCTGGAGAGGCTGATTCAGGAGTTGAGGGCTAAAATTTCTGCTTCTGCCAGCGCTCCTGATGGCGACAGCGAGATAGGTGATTGGCAGCGCAGAGCATCGGCACACAATGGCGGTCTGAGGGAGCTGAAGCTTGGCCGCAATGCGTCAGGTCCGAGACCAGGTGTCTTCAACAAGCGTAGCTCGTCACTACACAACGTCCTGATCAATACGAACAAGGAGATTGATGCGCCCCTGCCGAGTTCGAGGGGTGGCATGGTGGAGTTGCCTCTCGAGTCACCAAGAATCAATGGCCAGCTGGCTTTCCCGAGTCAAATGGTACCACCGCCGGTTCCTATTTCTCAGACGGATACTGATGCTCTTATCTACGAACTTGTGCAAGCTAAGACCGCAGAAGCGGAAGCGAAGCAGGAGGCGGAGGAGGCGATGGCTAAGCTCGAGAGTCTGAAGAGATTGCTTAACTCTAGGGTTGATGGGCATGAGCATGAGAGTAAGGGATCTGTCAACCTGGGTGCATCTGGACTGGGTAGGAACGACTCGGAGAGTAGCACTAAGTCTGTGGCTACTACACCACGATCTTTGGGGAGTGCGAGTTCCCATACACCGACGTCGAGTGGGGGGCCAGGAGGCTTTTGGGCTTGGGGGAAGAGGACTGCGAGTTTGGTGGGAGTGGTGGGGGAGAGCCCTAATGAGCATAAGTGAGGATATGGGATGGGTTGTAAGAGAGCGTTGAGAGGTGGATGTAGAAGAGGTGGAAGGGACCTGGCATGACGATATGATGCATTTGCTTTGCGTTTGAGCACATTTGGATGGTGGTTTTGAGTTTGATGGTGGCACATATACCCAGCGTAGCTACTTGCATTTGCTGTAGACTGAAAGATCGCTTTATTTGAGAAAGAATTGAGGAAGAAGACGGAAGGAATGCCATGCCAGTCGTGAGATGTGTCTGAGATGTGGTGGTAGGTCAACTGGTTTGATTGTACTCCTACTCGAATAGAGCTCGAATAGGCACAAAATCAATCTCGTCATGAATACATCTCGCTCTACTCTGTGTGATATTTGAATGTGTAAGGAGTAGATTGGTGAAAACGACATCGCTCATTGTTGATGCTTCATAACTCTGTTTGTCCATATGATGTCTTTACGGATTCATTTAGTCCTCTCTTCCTCCGCTAGCATGATTCGAATAAAAATGAGAACATTGATACTTGCCTTAGATAAACAAACCCTATTCAAGCGTTTATCGACTTCCTGCTCGTGCTCAAGATCGACGCCATGTTGGTGGGTCAAAATGCTGCAAGAACCGGTACAGTTGGGGGGCCAACAACCGAAACTGCCTGTGAGTATAACTCCTGGGAGAGTACCAACCAGTTAACAACGCAGGAGTAGACTTGCTACTCCAAATCAGCATCCGCGCCACTTCCTGTCTCTGAGTAGACCGAGTTGGCGATAGTGCGGAAACACTTCCTATATTATTTATTGGCCTTCTAGCCCTTCTTGCAACTTACATCTGTCAGTAGGATGCTTCTGTGTAGTCTATGTTCTATTATCCGGTTATTCACTTCTATTCTCTCTTTTCATCCTTCTCCTTTTGACCGCCCTCTTCCTTCGGCCGTCTCTTTTGAGGGTTGCTTGGTTGCCCACTTTTTTCGCAAGTCTTTCTTCCTCGTTTTGCCCGTCCGCTCCATGACTACCTTTGCTTCCAACTGGTTGGCAACACCCCGCTTGCGATTCCGGGTGTGCTCCAAGAGCACTTCAGGCTCAGATGGTCTCAACCCACTGCTCCTTGGATTCGCTCTCGGAAGTATCGCCGTAGCAACGTGCTTTATTTTTAAGTCGTGCTATAACTAATCCGTGTCTCAAACACGTTAGACGATAAATCTTGCCAGCGTACAGTTCACGAAAAGTGTTTCACCCGGCCAACCACTCCCATATCATGTGACGACACATCCATCCCGCGTCAACACCAAGGTACCACAAAGCGCAAGGCTGTCAAAGGTAGCTTCTGCTGCCAACAACACAACAACAAACTAACGACCAGACCTCGATATCGAAGTCATGGAGCCCTCGCCATCGTCGCGGCAAACTAGTGAATCGCGGCGTAGATCATTGATAGGGAGACCCAGCACCAGCCTGAGATCAAGTATAAACGGACGCAGTAGCTTGGGACCCGGTGCGCTGAATAGGGGACCTTTGCCTGCTAGCAGGGTATGTTCAAGTCTGAATCGGCCAATGCAAGCTTTGGCAGGAAGAGGGTTCATACTGATATTAATAATAGCTGTCGATAATGCGCGCATCCACCACACAACCTACCTTCGACCTACTTACTGGAGCAGAGATATCCAAAGGCGACAATCTCCCACCTTCGCGTGGTCCGCCGAGCCGTGCAAGGACACCGACAAACGATGATGAGATGAGGGCGCTGGGTGCAAGTACGAGCGGCATTCCTGTGAGGAGCGCGGCGGCATCAGCGAGTGAGATCAATGAGCTGAAGGCGGAGATTAAGGCGCTTAAATATAAGATTTCGAGTACGGCACAGGAAGAGGAGCTTGCGGCATTGGGGAGAGATGCCGAGCTGAGAGATGTCAGGAGGAAGGCGGAGGATGATTTTAAGGCCCGACAGGCGGCTGAAGGGGAGAGGAAGAAGATTGAAAGGCAGCTGGCGGAGGTGAAGAGTGAACTGGAACAGATGAGAGAAGGCGGTGGTGAGGAGAGACAGAAGCTGGAAAGAAATCTCAGGCAAGCGGAGGAAGCGAGGAGGTTGGCGGAGGAAGAAGTTGAGGATGTGAGAGCTGAGGCGGAAGAACGCGTTCGACTTCTTGAAAGACAGATGAATGAGGAGAAGAGCAGAAATGCCGCATTACAACAAACAGTACAGGAGCTGCAAACCGAAGCGGACGAGAGAGAGCAGGCACTTCGAAATTCACAATCGAGAGTGCAAGAGAAGGAAAGAGAGATAGGCACGCTGGAGACTGAAGTTCTGAGGTTGAAGGCTGCTACTGGCGACGTCGACACTCTTGATATTATCAAAAGGGAGCTGGCGGACCAGGTTGATCACATCAGGACCCTTGAGACAGCGAAGCGCGAACAAGCTCGTGAACTCGAACACTTAAGGATGCTTCACAAGAGCGTAGAGATCGTCGAGGAGGAGAAGAGACAGCTACAACGAAAGGTGGATACTATGGAAGACTTGCAGCAGGAGCTTGGAGAGGCAAGACTTCAGAGGCAGAGACTCGAGGATGAGCGCTTGGCCTGGACCGCATATTTGCAGAGACAGCCTGGAGATGAGAATGGAGCTGTGGAGTTCGACTCGCCTGAGGATATTGCAAATGCGCTGATCAAGGAGCGCTATGAAGCTGCGACGTTGCTCGAGAAAGTTGGCCGCCTAGAACCTGCTGTTTCTGAATGCGAAGAGACCATCAAGAATCTCGAGAAGGAGAAGGAGGCTCTCGCAACAGAGCTTGAGAAGGCAAAGCAGGAAGCTGCAAACACCGAAGCCAAGGATGCACTTGGTAGAGCCGAGCGTGAGCGTGCGCTTGCTGTCAAGGAGGTGGAGTACCTTCGCGAACAAGTGAAGGCTATGGACAAGGAGGAGGTCACCATGGAGCTCCCATCATTTGATGAGGCTAAGGCACAGCGCATCTCTCAGCTCGAAGAGATGGTTACCTCGTACTCGACAGAAGTCCAGAAACTCCAGGCTGAACTCGCCGCCAAAGCCAAGGTCGAAGAAGCACCGGTGACGCGGAAGCGCGCCAGAGAAGAAGAGCCCTCTGAACGCGTCGGCGAACTCACTCGCAAAAATAGAAAACTGCAAGACGAGCTTACCTCTGCTCAAAACTCGGCGAAATTGCTCAACAAAGAGCTTAAGGCTGCACAGAAGCAGCTCAGGGCCGCGCAGGAACACAAACAGGTCCGTATTCTGCAGCTCCGTGATAATCCGACTAGTAATGTCGAGGCTATCAAGCAGTCCACTTTGGAAGCACTGAAGAGAGAGAATGAGGCACTCCTGACGCAATTGCGAGATAGCCCGCTATCGGGCCGCGGAGAGAGGTCAAAGGTCGTACCTATTAGCACACTCGATGCCAAGGAGCGCGATTTGCAAGAGATGCAGCGCCTCGTCGCATCCACACGCAAATCAATGGAGCGTCTTAAGCAAGTATGGGGCGCTAAGACTGCCGAATTTCGCGAAGGCATCTCCTCGCTTCTGGGATGGAAAGTGGAGTTCATGCCGAATGGCAAGATGAAGGTTACGAGTTTGTTCTATGAGAGCACCGATGATGAGGAGAGGAGCATTGTCTTCGATGGTGAGAAGGGAACCATGAAGGTTAGTGGTGGCCCGAAATCCAAGTTCGCTGAGAAGATTGCTGCGCATATTGGGTTCTGGGTTAGGGAGAGAGGTGAGATTCCTTGCCTACTTGCTGCCCTCACGTTGGAATTTTATGAGGAGGGCCAGCAGGGTAAGGAGATCTCGTAATTGAAGAGATTGGGCTGGCGTCGAGATCTATATTATGATACCTTGTGTTTATTGAAAGATGGAGTTCAAAAAGGCATTTTCAGCTAGCTACTGGATCACGTAGAATAACGAAGGGCAGTATGAAGGATACCTTCTGGCAGTAAACTGTGGTTAGTGCTCGCCAACAAATTGGTAGAATGCAGACTTGCACAAGATTTTAAAACCGTTAGCAACGCTACCCGGCAAGCATGTTAGGGTATTGTCGTGTTGCCGTCGTGTCATCTAAGCGACAATATTCTAAGTCATAATCCTCGCAGTCCTCGTAGTCGAAATCTTCAATCTAGCAATGTATTTTTTCCATTCATCGTTTCGTGAGGCCATTGACTACCAGCTCGAATGTAGCGAGGCAGATAAAGCGTAACTGTCCTCCTATCGTCCCTCTCTTTTCTCTCCCTCTCAGCCACTTACACATTTCCTTCTTGCTTTCTTCATGAAGCTTTGAGCCACTATCGTTACTGCTGACTAATTTCTGGTGATTGAGGCGGCAGAAAAGCGAATGAGCGCCAACCTGTTGCTGTCGAGGGCTTCTAGGCTTGGCCTGATGGGAAGCCCAAGGTAGACTGATCATGATCAGGAGTGAAAAGAGGGCGGGATCGGTTGGTGGGAGAAGATAGGAACCATTGGAAAGCGGAATCAATCTTATCGTACGTTCGGAGTTTGATGCTGAGAGGGAAGAAGAGGATGGAAGGAGGCGAGCCGTAGTCCTCTTTGTCGTAGTCGGTGGCGACTTCGAGAACTGCTTCAGTCCAATTCTGCTTCCGCCTTGTCAACCTTCCAATCTTCAGTAAGTTCATGTTCGGGAACGGCCGATAGGTCGAACACAATCTTACCGCAAGTAGTTATTGAATGGCTTTTCTCATCGTCTTCTGGCCACAATCAGTCAACCTCGAACTGAGAACTCCCAGATCAGGCCCAAAAGAGGTCCTCGGTGTTAACCGGTTGGTGTTCCTCAGTATTCTTGGCTGTGAGTTCCGCCGCCTCGATCTTTTGAAGCTGGTCAGCAGTAATGATGTTGGTTGAGAACCAGAGAAGAAAGAGGGACGAAGTGGAACCAATTTCTCGTATGCTGTTGGCTGCGAGGCGGTGCTGCCGCCGTCACAATTTTGCGTTCGCGTTGACGCGACGCTGTCAACAGCGTTGTTATCAATACTGGCGCCGTTGCTATTATTCAGTAGTTTCGAACCACGACAGCCATTACTAACCGGCTTGCGGCGATTGAAAAATCTCACACTAAATTAAAGCTCTGCTTGGTTTCATAAATCTGCATTGCTGAACACTAATGACACCGCGTACCAATCCCTAAGGACGCAAACGACTCCTTTTCTCCCTCGCTAAACTCATCTCGTGCGGGTACACGGGACTTCATCGTCATGTCTAACCAGACTTATCAGCACCGAAATGCATGACACCAAATTGATCTCATCTCTCATTCTCCCCGTTGACTTCAGACTCTGCACCATCACCCTGGCTGCAGGGAAGCCGACCACTATTGTACGATCTCAAAGCGTTAAGTTTTTTCTTCACTTCTTGAAACTGACACTTCCTTCCTCGCTCCACGCTTTTCAACGTAGCAACTCGGCTCTCAGTGTCCCTAGGATTCTTTACGTGTGCATTTAGGAAGTCTTCTTAACTGGAGTTGGTCCATGAGCACCTCCAAGGTACTTGGAGACATCGGTAATATCATGGAACTGACGACCAGCACTCTTAACACCATCCCAGACTTGTCTAGCGATCGGTGGAAGGCCCTGACCACCAACCAGCGCATCCCCACGGGCACCAAGAGCCTTGAATTGTCCACGGACGAAAGTAGACTGGGCATAGCGGGCACGGAGGAAAGCAGTGTAGATAGCCAAAAGGATCCACGAGCCCTTGGTGAAGATAATAGCGGAGAGGAAGAGGCGACCCCAGAGGAGGACCTCCAGGATAGCAACGAGTCCCATGGAGAGGTCGTAGTACTCCTTGACGAACTTGCCAATGGACTGCGCGATTGGGGACTCGGTGTAGGCTGGCTTGGCGGCTGGGGAGGTGCCGGCTGGCTGGGCGGAGGCGGTTGGTGGAGTGATCGTTGGGAGGACGTTCTGGCGCGTGTAGGTTGCGACGTGGAAGATGGAGTAGACGCCGAATGGGAGCATGGCCAATGGATACTGTGGGGCGAAGAGCCAGACGAGAGCCATGGCTGAGAAGGATGTTAGTGCAGATTCTAGCTTCGAAGGCGCAGAAAGACGGTGAATGTATCGGAGCCGGCAAAGAAGGGAGATGCTTACCAAGGTACTGAACGTTCTCATCAGATGCAAGAGCAAGAGCGCCAGTTTGTGGCTTTGCAGTGGCGCGGCTGCGAGCGCGGAATGCCTTGTAGACAACGATACCGTAGGTAACGGCGGCGGAGATGAAGGCGGTGCGGTAGGTGAACTGAGCCATCTTGGAGTAGTAGTTGAGAGAGATGTATGAGAATGCATAGCGGGTGATACACAAGAGCAAAGTCAAGTGCCTAGAAATCTGGTTAGCTATGCTTCTTCATCTTAAACGCTAGTTGTCGTTTTGCGGGGTAGGTCTCGAGCCGGAGCTCAGCTTGCAAAAATGCCAGCCAGGGTGAAGCCTGGGAAGAGGACAACTAAGCGCAATTATGGAATTAAACCTACCCGACAAACCACGCAACTAGAGATACTGTCAGCTTCATTCATGCGAGAAGATTGAGATCTAAAACCTACACTGAAGAGTCTGCGCAAGAGCCATGACGCGCTGCGTCAAAGGCAGGCTCGCATTCGGTGGGTGTGCCATTGCGATAAATTTCTAGAGCTTTGTGAGTTGCTATCTAGGTTGTGGCCGGTAATAGAGCTTACAATTTAGTTGTGGAGGATGTGGTCGGTTAAGTCGAAGGTAGTATTTCAGGCGACGTGGTTGTGTCGAGGACAGGTGCGCTTTTAACTTGGGCGTAGTCGAGATGGCTGGTGTCAAGGTGTTAGCAGGCTCAGCTAAGAGAGCTGCCTCGCCTATGACGATGCAGCCCTTTTATGTACGGAGAGCGCGGAGAACTTACAACCGAAGTGATTGCTGTCGATTGGCTGACGTTATGATATAGCCACAAACTGAATGGTAATGATTCAGAAAGAACTATCTATGGATTGATTGAGTTTTTATGAAGAAGAGTAGAAGAATAAGTTGAATGGTTGGTGCGCTGGTAGTGAGTTCTAGCTACGTACGAGTACGTTTTCCTTGGACACCAGTTTCGTCATCGCTCATCAGCCACACTGAACCACTTTGTTCCGCGCCCAGCCCGCCCAGAACCGGGCCAGATCATCTTCTGCAGACAGCAGGAAGAGCAACATCACATCTTTACCTATCACGGAACTCCCCACAGAGAGAAACTCTGAGGTTGATGTATTCGATTTGTATATATTTAAGGTGTGATCTAGTATTCTGACAAATGCGAGCTAAATGAAATACGCTTAGGTGCAGCAATCAAATGGAAAAAGGAGGCCTCCGCCGATATGTATCCAACAATGCAGCAACGAAAGTAAGACTAGCAACCAATGTCCTCCAGAACTCCTCACTCCGCGTGTTGGGCATTATCCAGAAGCGCCGGCGCCAATGGCTAAATCAGCCTTGTAGCAATCAAAAATTGTCGTCACAAGCCAACAGCCTCGACACCTTCACTACCACCCGTGGTAAAAAAAAAAACTCCGACACCACACCAGCAGCGTAGAAAACACCAGCACCTGCAAGACCGACAGTGACGACACGCTTTGAAGCACCTCTCTTCCGCTGCCTGCGCTCTTTCTTCTGCCATCGGGGTTCTCTGCCGCTGAAGACATCCTCTTCTCTCCGCATGGCGATGTCAGACTTGAAGCGCTTTGTGCCACCTGCGACGGTGTTCCCAGCGATATCAGACTGCTGAGCAGTATGAGCAGCAGATACGGCCGCCGCAGTGTCGAGTCCAGCCAGTCGAGGACCAATATTCTTGCGCAGCTCCTTACACTGCTTGAGCAACCGAGGGGCTTCGTGTTTGAGCTCCTCAACATCCTTGGCGCCAGGTAAATTGCTATCGCCTTGGGTGGTTATGTCAATGCCCTTGAGCTCCTGCATCTGCTTGCGAACAAGCCTTGAGTGGCTATTATTGGTATCGGCTTCAATGTCCTCAACAAACTGGACGGAAGATTTGGCAAAGCCGGCTTCTAGCTTCTTTCTCGGTGCATCCTTCTCCGCTGCCTCTTCTCTCCGGCCTTTGCCAATTCTGGGTGTCGACGAGGAGTTGGCTTACCTAATTACTAGTGGTTCCTTGTTAGGGATATCCGGTGAAGTGGAAATTTGTTTGGCCCTTGCGTTCTTGGTGGTGCTGACAGGCGCGACCTCTGCAGATTGATCAGGCCCTGGGCTGTATGGCTCGTCGAAGAAGAAGTTGTCATTCTGGATCTTTGGCTCCCACTTCTGATCAAACTCGGCGAGTGCCTCTTTCACTTGGTCAGGTTGTTCTGGCGCCTTTCCGTCTGGTTCATTGTAGCCAAATGGCTTGTATGCGTTGACATTGTTCTGGTCGAACTCGGCTAAGGCTTCTTCGAGAAAAGATGGCTCTGGTGCTGTCGTTCCGTCTGGCTCATTGTAGCCAAAAGGTTGGTACGCGTTTGCATCCTTCTTCTCGTACTCAGCCAAAGCCTCCGCAATCTCGGAAGGCTTCTCCTGCGGTAGTCCATCAGGCTCGTTCCAGGCAACCGATTGGTATCCATTAGCGTGGACCTTCTGTTCGTATTCTTGCAAGCAGTTATCCAGCGGATTGGCTTGCACTGGTGACTTTCCATCAGGCTCGTTGTATCCAAAGCCGTTGTAAATGTCTGGGCCGGCCTTCAGGTCGTACTCTTTCAGTGCTTGCCTGATTGGACATGGTGCTGGTTCAGGACTTCCATCTGGCTCGTTGTGCTTGACTGCCTTATAGTAGCCACTGAGCTCTTCTTTCATGGTGCGTCCATCGAGATAGAGCTCGCTGTCAGTGACATATGGCTCAGTGAGGAGTGGAGCTGGTGGTGGGCCTGTAACGCCCGAGGGTGGCTGAAACTCGGAGAATTGTGGCTTATACCAGGCGAGCTTCTTTGCTGGAATTTGGTATGATGAACTATGTCTTTGAGAATTCGCGCCGTACTTGCTGATAATTCTACTCGCTGCAGGGGCTGCACGAAAGCCACTACTCATTTTAGGATTTGCGGTGTAAGATGTATAGCTGGTGGCACGAGCAAGGTACACTGCAGCATGATTGCTGTCGCTCGCAAGATTCTTGAGATCAACTTGGGACTGCCACTGTTTCAATGCGCTCGACGCAAAAGAATTGGTCTCGGTAGAGTTGAGGGTTGGCCTGTGGCGATCAAGAATGTGTACATCCTTGCTCTTTTTAGCGGAGGAGCAGTAGCTGGGAGAAGCACGAGTTCGATGATAGTACTGTGGGTGTGCAACGATTCGATAACCACGAGTCTGCAGTGGATTCTGAAAAGTTTTGGTGGTGGCTGAGATGGACGAATGGAGGCGTGGTAGGACGGTGGTCTTATTGATGGGGGTTAAGTGAGAAAACATAATGGGCTCGCTTTTCAATTTTAACTATCTTGTTAATCGGTTAGTATTTATAGAAAAGGGGGAAATAGGAGAATTGTGAACTTCGCCATGTGCTGAGGGTTTAATATGAAGATCGTAGAGATCACTTACATAGTGTGGGTAAAGGCGCTTGTACTCTTTGTATGTGATAGATCGCGAATATGCATATGACTGAATGATGATGTATCTAGTAAAACCACAAGCTTCGCGTGGTTGGTAGATCTTGGATCCGGCAATGTTGTAGCACCAAGAGGAGCTCGAAGTATAAGTATCAGTAGAATAGCAATGACACGAGGGTGTCTGGGAGTACATGTACCTCAGGGCCATATCGGCTATCGTCAACCTCCAATCGAAAGCGGACTGGCGCGCCGTCTGAAGCTGCTAACGTCAGCAGTATCGCGGGGTAACGACCCCACAATACGCGGAGATAAAGTCCGTTTAGCCAGTTGTGGTAGCGCCAAGCAGCCACCGATACCACAAATCCTGATTGGGTGCGCAAGCACGTGTGGCCCGCCAAGAGCTTAATCCGATTGAGTCGATGATGCAGGCGCTGACAAACTCACAGTAAGAGCATCACTGATGCGCGAAAGAAACACTGGAAGCATTGTCGACAACACCAACAAAACTGCTATACAGCTTTCTTTCTCTCTTCCTTTTTCCCAAAGCTGGCGAAAGCACTTAGTCCGTTTTTATCGCGCCGGAGAGTCGACGTCAGATACATGCAATAACCCTTTAAGATACCCCACCCATCTCGCGATAACTACATCATCTCCCGCCGCTACTAGTCAGCTTCAGTTTCACTCAGCCCCAATATACGACTCGCGCTTAGTTACATACCTGCCATGAGCAAGAACAAGTTCAAATCACAGGCGTCCAGCAGCCGTGTCGTCCCCACGTTTGGCTCGGCAGGACGATATGGAGGATTTGGATCTGGCACAGGCACCAGCCTCTCGTACCTTGGAGAACCCCCGGACCTAACCTCCATCTCCGACCCAAATGTGGTTGTTGCTTTCAAGAACCTGTTGAAAAAGGATAGCACGACAAAGGCAAAGGGGTTGGAAGATTTGCGCTTATATGTTCGGGAGCACCCGTATGAAAATGATGGAGGCGCGGAGCAGCAGATTCTAGAAGCATGGGTTGGTTTCTTATGTCCCATGTTGTCATATAGTTTTGTAGTAATAAATATTCCAGGTCAAATTATATCCTCGCATATCGATAGACAACTCCCGCAGAGTTCGTGAGCTTTCGCATCTGCTTCAATGGGACCTTTTGAATTCGGCCCGCAAACGCATGGAGAAATTCATGCCGAACATTGTTGGAGCTTGGCTCGCGGGAACATTTGATAGAGATCGTCCGGTCTCGAAAGCTGCTGCTGATGGCATTTCGTCTTTCCTCGATACCGATGAGAAGGTCACTTTCTTTTGGCGCAAGTGCCAGACTCAGATCCTTGAGTTTGCTCAAGAAGCAATTCAAGAGACTGCCGCAACATTGAGTGATGAGAGGAACACCAATGCAGATGAGTTGAGGGAGAAGTTCAACAGAGTCATTGGAGCGAGTTTGTCTCTCATTATCAACCTCCTACAGAAGCTGTCGCCTAAAGATATTGCAAAGCATCAAGAGTCTTACGAGAGTCTGCTAGTTGGCAATTCTACATTATGGGGCTTTGTAGCATCCAACAGCTCGTTCCTGAGAAAGAAGACGTCCGAGTTACTTATGGTATGTCTTGAGAAGCAACCAGATATGATCAAAGAGGACCTTGAATCGGTTGGTAATGCTTTCATCAATGAAGGTCTCCGCAGCCGCGCAATTGGCTCAGAGTTGGCATACATGAAAGCACTCGACAAGCTCACCGCAAAATTTCCAACAGTCTGGACCATGTCTTATAAGTCGAAAACGACACCACTAGCTCGTCTCCAGCGTTTCTTAATCAAGGGCTCCTTATCGAGTCAAGCCGAGTGGTGGATTATCTTGAGTGGTCTCATAACCAGACTTTCGTCTGGCTTTCTGCCAGAGACATACGAAGGGGCAACAGAATTTTTGAAGGCCGTCAATGCAGGTATTGCAAGCAGAGACGAGGCCAAAACTAGTATTGGAACTGCTTGGATTTGCTATGTCAACATCGTCAAGCATTTCCTATCCAAACTACCAGATTTAGGAGAGAAGGCCAAGCTGCTGGTTGAGACAGTTTACCCTATCTTTGAATCTTATGTTCGGCCAACAACCGAGGCTACAAGATGGATGACGGGCAACAGTACTGCTGCGCTAGCAAAAGCATTCCACTTGTGTGTCTCGATCGAACGCCTCATCGAGGATCCGGAGATATCCATAAAAGCAGAATGGAAGCGTTTGGCGGAAACTATTATGGTCAACATGCAGACCTCACAGCCGGAGCAGTCGAAGGACTACCACAAGTCGCAAATGGAAGTCATCGCCGAATCTCGTCGCTGGTTTGGCCTTCAGGCTGAAATCATCAAGTATGATGGAGCGGACAAGACGTCGGAGGAGCACTACGTGGATATTTTAGCGGAGTCGAATTCGCCGATCGTCAAGTGTGCCCTGAATGTTATGGTGACCAGTAATGGGAAACTGTATGGAGCTGCAGGAGTTCTGGAGAATGCCATCAAGCTTATGCCGTCTTTAATTGAGAAGGACACTGAGATGAAGGAGAATGTCCTGAAGTTCTCTGGAACAGAACTGCCACGATTGCTCCTTACACCATCATGCGCATATTTGGTGGCCGCTTCAAAAGCGTTTGCAGCGCTACCAGGTCAACTCGCAATTTGCTTGCTAGGGTGGGACACCGCTATCAGTGAGATAGCGGACGCTCCTGACAGCGTGGAGAGAGCGACGGCAGTCGAAATTGTAATGGCTTCTCGCTACGCGGCGCAGATCGGAAGAGAAAATGAGAAGCTTCAACGACTTCTCGTCGACGCTGTGCAACGGAATATGAAAGACGGAGCAACACAATGGCGAAAACTCTGCGAGACTGCTCTCCTCTTCCACATGTTTACCGAAAAAACTATCAACAAATGTATTGACGAGATTGTTGCTGCCGCTGCCGACCCTGAGCGCTGCGAGAATGCTCTGGCCTCCATCGAATTCTTAGTTGGCCATCGACCGGAAATTCTAGAACTGGACGACGCCAGTCGCATCAAAATCATCGCACGCCTGATTGGTATCGAAGAAAATGGCGAGCCTGGCCTGGCACTGAGGGCTACAGTACTCAGAAGAACCATCGGGGATATTCAGTCATCGACTTCAGTCTCTTACACAAAGAAGTCCCCTATTGTTACTATTATTCAAGATAATCTGGAAACCGCGGGGCCGCTATCACTGAGCATTCCAACGCTCGTGTCACAGGCTCAGTCTCTCGTCAGCTCTCTTGGTCTGGTCAACGTTGAAGATCTTTTCCCCAACCACGCGGAGTGGGTACGCCGCTTTCAAGCTATCGGCGCTCCAACCTTCGACCACTCCATCGCTCTGACGAACGGCTTGAATGGTGCTGTGGTTCTGGTCGAGCCGGTCGACATGACTGCGCTCCCTAAATCCGCCACTTTTCGACGTGACCTGGATGGGTTCTCGATTCCATTCAGAATGGCTCTTTACACGTCGGAATTGTTTAGCTACAGGGAGGTCACGCAAAAGATGTCGCTGGATGCCCAAATCCGTCTGCGTGGTATCTTGGCCTACACTGTTTTCTCAGCGTCTGACCAGGTTGACCTCGGGTATGAAGGATGGTTTTGGTCTTCCTTAGCCGACCCATTCATCGAGAACCAAATTCGGGACTTTATAGTAGTCGCGAAAGAACGTCTCCATAACCTGGAGCATGGAGCTAAGGACTGGCGCAACCCTGACTCCGATGGACAATCGCTTGTTTGCAACAGGCTTTTCCAGTATTACTTGCAAAGATCACATGGACTCTCGGCGCTTGCTTTCTACTCCTCTCGCATCATGAAGCAGCTTTTAGCCAACTTGACAGAGTTCCATGGCTGGCAGAAGGCCGGTGGTGATGCATGGCTTGAGTCGTTGGGTGTACTGAAGCCGGATACGCCAGATATCTTCATGGCACTTGCTGTTCTCAAGGGCCTTCAATACCATCTGGCCGACAGCAAGCTTGTTCACAATCTATTGAACAGGCTCGTAAGCGAGATTCCAGGCATGGGTATCAGGAATCCTAAGGCTCTTCCAACCCTGTTGATGCTGAACGACTGCCTAGACTGTTACGAGAGAGGCCAAATCCCAGTCGCCAAACAGCGTCTAATCTTTGTAGTCAAGCACGTCACATCATGGATGGACAACCCTAAAGACATTGTACCAGAAGTTGCAGCCCAAAAGTGTAGAACATTGAGAATGATACTCCCAGAGATGTCAAAAGTTTACGGTGGCCATTGGCAAACGACTATTGAGTTCGCCGTCTCATTGTGGAACTCGAAATTCATTCTAGAAAACCCACATGAATGGCTCCATGTCATCCAGCAGAGCTTGAAGCTCATTATCGCACTTAAGCATATGACAGAGATTACGGATGAGGAGGACATTGTAAACGAGGACCTGAAGGAAGCGATCGACAAGTACGACCAGAGAATCTCAGACGGATTTGTTCGCCTTCTTCACCTGAATAGACCTCTGAAGGAGACACAGCCTTGGATCATTGTGAACAAATACCTCCGCAGGATCGTGGCCAGGATTCCGGAGAACTACCTCCATGACCTAGACGAGATCTATCCTCTGATCGCCGCTCAGTCTTCAGACATTCAGACGGCCGCTTTTATCATCCTCCACAAGGCCTTGCCAGCGGCACAAGCTGAGCTCTCCGTCAACGTCCTGTTGGAGAAGAAGGACGCACAACTACCAGATGAACTTCTCTCGTTATTGCTCGAAGCACCAAAGAGTCAAGACTACAGCGACGAAGAACTTTCGCACTTCCCAGCAGCCATACGAACCTATCTCTTTGCATTTCATCTAGTCTACGACTCCTTCTCCACCGCCTCCCACAAGGTCCGCTCTGACTACACCACCAAGATCAAAACTGAGAACCTTCTCAACCCATTATTGGACTTCCTCTTCGACATCCTTGGCCACTCCCACAACAACCCTATCGATCTCCGCAGAGAAGGCCTTTGCAGCGAACAGATCCGCAACTTTGACATCGAGCTCAGCGAAGCAGAGCCAGATGAGAAGAGTATGTATTGGTTAATGGTCCATATCTACTACTCCGCCCTCCAATACACTCCTGGACTGGTGAAAAACTGGTTCGTCGATTGCAAGTCCAAGCAGACTCGTCTCGCGGTACAGGCATGGACCGAGAAGCACTTCTCTCCTCTGGTGATCGAGGATACGTTGACGGATGTGCAGAAGTGGGCCGATGAGCAGGAGGAGCCTGCGGACGACGAGAAGGAGTTGATTGTGAAGGTTAGCCGAAAGAGTAGAGAGGTGTACGCCGGGTACGAGGTTGATGAAATGACGATGCAGATCGTTGTGCGCTTCCCCAGCGCGTATCCGTTAGAGGGTATCAAGGTCGAGGGCGTCAATCGCGTCGCCGTCGGCGAGAAGAAGTGGCAGAGTTGGTTGATGATCACTCAAGGTGTCATTACGTTCTCGGTATGTTATCCTGGTCCTCCTGTCTTCATTATCCCCTTGTATGTTCGCCACTGACGCCTTCAGAACGGCTCCATCACCGACGGCCTTATGGCCTTCCGTCGCAACGTCACTGGCGCCCTCAAGGGTCAGACTGAATGCGCCATCTGCTACTCCATCGTTAGCTCGGACAAGAAGATGCCGGACAAGAGATGCCAGACCTGTAAACACCTCTTCCACTCGTCGTGCCTCTTCAAGTGGTTTGCGTCGAGCAACCAGAGTACCTGTCCGTTGTGCCGCAACCCCTTCAATTATGGCACCGACGCCGATCGTCGCGGGCGGAGGAGAGGCGGACCGGAAGTGTAAAGCAATTAGTAGTGCTCGCAAAGAAATCGATAGAAGATAAACTCACCGAAGAATGGAAAAAATTCCGGCAATGCTATCCCCCAAGCATGCGAGGCCCCTGTCGCCTTGTCGTAGTGTTGCCATGATGTTGTCATCGTCGTGCGAGTCAAACAAATTAGTATCCGAAGTCGTATCCCGTCGCATCGTCGTCGTAATCGTGGTCTTCCATATCGTGATCAGTTGCATCGTCGCAAATCGTGTCGCTGTTGTCGTTGTCGTCGTCCAGATTCCAGTTGATTGGGTCGATGAAATTCGATTCCAGTTGTATTTCGTCATCATTTCCTGGCCAAGGCCATTCTTCTGTTAATTGGCTAGTAGACTTTCCGGAGTTATACTCGCAGGGATTTCGATAGTTGGCTCCTCCACGGCAAAGTGGTTCTTGCCGAATTTAATCACAAAAATCATGGCGCCCGTGAGGAGAACGAGCAGAAAGTGGAAGCGCACATTAAATGGGGTCATTGCTATTTAAAAGGCTGCACCAATCTTGAAGTTCTACGTACAAAACTTGATAATGAAGGAGAGAGAGACAATGGGAGGAGGCGCCCCTCTTATGCGCGCCTCGCTTACCGGTCGGCATGGATCACCCTCGACGAGTGGCCAGAGACGCTGGAAGAAGCATACCTACGCGCCAGTGAAAGGTAAACACGGCAGTAATGAATGCTCTGCAGAAACTGTTCCGTCAGTAAACTCAGCCTTGCCAGCCGCAATGCAGAACTATTTGCTACCTTCATGTCTCCTCTAGACGAGTGATAAATTTAGATCAACCACCCACACATCTACTTTGCCTCGACATCCTCCTCGGCCTCAGCGAAACGCTCATCTTCCTCGAAGACATCCTCATCGGCCTCGGCATCCATCAAGTGTCCGCTCAGGTCCTCAGCCTTGACACCCTCCTCGTACTCATTCGGGTCATGTCTGTCGAAGTCCTCCTCGACTGTTTGAGCATGACTTTCACCGTCATTGGCCTCCTGGAGCTCACGGATCTGGTTGATCATCGTCGTGCCTCTTAGTCCCCTCTTGCACTTCTTGGTTGCTGGCTCGACCACCTCATCCTCACCACCGGAGGCACCAGAACCGCCGGAGGTTACAACAGCGGTGGAGAGGATAGCCTTGCCTTCTTCTCCATTGTGGTCTTGCGTGGAGCTGCTGGAGCCCTTGGCTTAGCAGCACTACGGTCCTTTTTGACCTGGATCGACGTCGCAGCAGCAACCTTTGTTGTGGTAGCCCTTGGAGTGGACGTCTTCTTGGCACGGTTGGCCTGACGGAGGTTCTGGTAACGCTTGCTATATAATTTCGGCACACATTCTACAGCGATACACTCGGAGAGGTGAGTATGGAGCTGTTGAGGATCACATACTGCACCTGCTTGCCGCTATAAGTATAGCCCATCTCTTTCCATCCCTCAGCGACGGCATCAGCCTGCGTTTGGGAGAATATATGGATCTCGAAGTAGGTGAACACCATGTCGTGGTCGGCCTGGAGGTCCGAGGAGCATTTGTAGCGTCCCCCAGTGCCACCCTGGCCCTGAACCTCGTAGTTATCCTCATCCTTGACCTCGTCGTGCTAAGTCCTGCTGGTAGTCTTCAGAGGCCTTGCCTTCGGAAGACTCGTTGCAAAAGTTGACGTAGTTGTTTCCTGACTGGGAGTAGGCGATGTCGTCGACGCTGGATGGGTTGTTGTAGACGGTAGAAGACATGTTGACTCTGAAGTTATGTTAGGTAAAGTGAAATGAAGTGGTTTGTTGAGTAGCTTACAAACGGTTCATATGGTTAACGTTGTGGCTGGTTGTGGTAGTTGGTGGAGGATTTTGATAGATGTTGATGGATTTCGTGATAGAAAACAATGTATGGTGTGGTCAAGGGTGTCTGAGGATAAGTTGTACCGTGTCGGGACAATGATATAAAAGAGCAAGCCGCTTGTGAGAGATGTAGGCAGGGAGATGGGGTAAGATAGCAGCCAGAGAAGGCAACCGAATGTGAAGTGTGGTTGACTTACAGTGCGGTGGGCTGAAATCGAAACACACTTATTGCTGAGATTGGACAGTTTATTTGAACTGGTGATTAAAAGAGTATCTGTGGGATGCTAGATTAGTTGGTGTGTTGATGTTGATTGAAGATGTATGAAGTAGGTTCATGCAGTAAGATTGTGGAGGGTCGAAGTGGTTGTTGATTGAGCCTTGAGTACAGGGCGGCGAGGCAGGTAGTTGTCAAACCTGTGATCAGTGTATACTCAAAATAGAGAAATTATTATGCTTGGGGGTTTGGATTCCGGCTGCAGGACGGAAAGGTGGTAGCTTAGTTCTGACGAGGCGACTTCGATGAGAAGATAGTGGATGCGAAATTGGCTTTGTTTGACACAGAGACGGAAGTTTCGCGTTAGGTCGAGTCCGCAAGCAGAGCAAATAGATGCAGTCTTCAGCTGGAGCTTGTCACTCAATATTAGGATATCTTAAACTTTCAGTTGCACCCTATTCCGTTCCACTTAAGGGCTGTTATAAGAGAGGGGCTGGGTCCGATGAACTACCAATTGGTAACATCTTGTGAAGTAGGAAATACGCAATCAGAACTAAAGTGGCTCACCGAACCGGGTATGAGAACTATGGCATTTCCGAAGCATTCTAGCAATGATGTCAATATTGGAGTAGCCAACGGATGTCAAGCCGGCAAATGATACCAATTGGGTCGAACGATATCCTCTTCATTGGTATATACTTAACGCCAGACGCCATGCCAGACTAACCAGTTACTCCAACTTGTCCAAGTGCTCCAGCCGTGTCAGCACAACTTGTTTACTCGTTTCTTCTACTTCGCCGGCTAGGAAGACTTCGTCTAATATGGCATACACCTTGTAGAAGTTGAAGACTAGGTCAAGCTCGCAGACGTTTCCGAAGAAGCTGTCCAAGACCTCCACGAAGAAGTGTATGGCCTCCAAATATGCTAGCTCGTTGTCGTTCGCGTCGACACAAGCACAAAAGAATAGGCCCGCATATCGTCTGTAGACTATCCTATGATTGCGGAATTCAACGAAATTCGACTGGTATTTCTGGTCACGGGGAGCGATGAGACGGTGGACCTACCCCGAAACTTAGTAAAACAAAGCTACACCAATTCTGGATATGATCCCAAGCAGAGAGCAGAAGCCAGAACTTGAAAGGAGTATATTCACCTCGCCCTTGAGCTTTATCTTCTCCTCGTCATTGTATGGTGCATACCACTTGGCCAATCGGGTCTTGCCCCTGTGCTCCCAGTTAGCGATTGTTCTGTGCCAGAGTCGCCGCAACGCAATCTATTTCATCCAAAGGAATCTCACATACTGCCTATTTTGGATTAAGATAAATGAAAGCACCATCTTGAGTGTTGTTGAAAGGCGGAGCTCTAAGGAAAGAAGGCTGTAAATATCCAGCCTGCCGGGTTGTCGTCGCCAGCGCGCTACGGCGGCAGCGCTTGAGCCCAACAGCGCATCTCTTGGCATCCATCCAGGCGACATCACCCCGCATTTCAACCCCACCATGACCATCGCGTCACGCCAGGCTACACCACGAGTACCACTGTCAATCACTTCATTCGCATACCTTCAGCGGAAGGTCGCTCATATAACACAACCTTCAAGACGTGTTTGACACTTAAACGGTCATTATTACTATCATGGCGCCCACGGCCACATTCTCAGTCTGTAACCTACTCCGGTTGCTCTCGTATCTAGCTAATGACCGGCCAGTCGAAGCTCAAAGTGCAGCTTAAGCTCTCCATCGCTCGCCTTCGCATGATCCAACAAAAAGATGCCGCAGTATCGAAGCAACAACGTCGTGCAATGGCGTCCCTTCTCGAACTTGGCAAGATAAACTCCGCACGAATCCGCACGGAGGGCATCATCCGCGGTGACATACTTGTTGAGTTGTACGAAATCCTGGAATTATATTGCGAGCTTCTCTTGGCTAGAGCAGGTCTCTTGGAGGGAGCTGAGCTTGATGCGGGATTGGAGGAGGCAGTCACGAGCATCATATACGCAGCACCGAAGATCGACGTCAAGGAGATTGGAAATGTTGGTGCATTGCTTGGTGGAAAGTACGGAAAAGACTTCGTGAAGGCTGCGCATGACGGAGAAAAGGTCGCAGAGAAAGTCATCAAGAAGCTGGCGATCAGACCACCGAGCGAAGCTTTGGTTACTGGATATCTAGAGGAGATCGCGATGACTTATGGCGTAGACTGGCCCAAAAAGCCACAAGGAAGCCCGCCTTCTTATCCTGACAGTGATAATGGCAGAGGCCAGGGGAAGGAGAAGAGTCCAGAAACCGAGGATGAAGTGCTGCCGGATAGCGACCAGAAGACGGCAGATGAAAGGGCGGAATTGACGAAGGCCACGCCGCCAAAGGACTTTGGTCCAAGTAGTCCGCTCAGAGTGAATCCGCCGAGTCCGAGCACCGATAATGTCCATCCTAGAGTCAAAGGAACTGGCGGACTCGCCTTGAAACCAAGTAAGCTGTCAGATAGAATGGCTGCTGTAGAGAAGAAGAAGAGTCCTCTCGTCAGCAAAGGCGAGGTGGGTGGTAGCATTCCAGATATCGACGAACTGGCTGCTAGGTTTGCTGCTCTCAAGAAATGAGTTTGAGCGTGGGAGTTTGAGCTCTAACATAAATTCACACGACAGCGCTGACGTTTTGATTTGTAATGTGGCCACCGAAGTTGGCTCAATACCTTTAAACCAGTTGATAGTAACAGTGGCATAAATCTTCATAAAACAAATACAACGAAACCGTAAAACGCGCGTTCTGCCGACTAGATACCTGCTGCAGGGACCAGCTACTTCTATAATCTGTAGCCAAGCGTTGAAGTATAGGCCCAAGCCGACTGCTGAGGATTAAAAAGGGCGCGTCTGCTTCTATCATCCATCTCCTTTCTCTTCTCTCACCATAAAGTTTCGCACGTAAGAAAAGATTGATTACCCTTTCCCTACTTTCCAACACGCTTGAAGAAACCCCTGGCGAATACGATGGGACTCTTCCAGTTCTTTTGCGCTTGCTTCGTAGTCTTCTAGGTCCATATGGTTACTGCTGACCACTCCAGGAGATTGAAGCCACGGGACTCGCCAACATCGACAGTGAGGAGCACCAGCCAGTTGCCACCGGAGACCTCTCCTGGGCCTGGTTTGAGGAGAAGTGCTAGAGGAGAATGATGAAGGCCAACCAGTTAGTCACTTGGAGTGGCCGGATACCAATTCTGGCGACGTGACCGTGTTCGAGTAACCGGTCGTTCTGGAGCAGGAACTTACTGACGAATGGAAAGTTGACCCGATAGAAATATATTCAGTATATGGAACCGACGACGACAAAACGGCCTGCGATGAAATCGGCTACGATGCCACCGATTAAGATACGGAGGTTACGACTACGACATCGATGTGACAAACTACGACTTCAACTAATCGATTAACGGCAACCGCACAACACAACACGGCCAGGACGACAAGATTACAAGGACCTCGTATGCTTCAGCGTTGCAACAGAGTAGCCAACTACTCGAGTATTGGGAAGTAGCTTGCTCCTCCTACACTACTCATCGAAGCATGAGTATGCAGGAGTAGTGCCAAGAGCCCCTAAGAATTCTCCTGCAGCCAATTATGGCACTTCAAATGCGCGCTACGCAGGTGACTTACAAAAGTAACGACTTCGAAAATGAGTTTACCCAAATGTACTACAGTTTGCAACACTAGTGGCAAACCACGGACTTATTTCACTTAGCATTTATCAATTTATCATAATTGACGCGATAGTTAATCACATGCTACTCGCGTAGTTTGGTGGGGAGCACTACTTAAGTACTACGATTGCAACGCTGGTATGCTTGAGTGATAGCAATGTTAACTCTTTTTAACTCTTTTGTAAGTTTTATACTCTATCAATTGTTAACGAACCTTGCTAACTACTTCACAATCCTAGTCCACCTCTTCTACGACCGCGACGATCAGCGTCAGTGCCATAGTTGAACTAGTTGAACGGGTTATGGCACAGCGGACAAGTGCTTTGGCTGTTGGACGCGAACCATTTGAGGAGACTTGATAAGTGAAAGGGGTGCATGTAGGTTTGGTATCTGTTATCTGGCATCTTCTCGTTTAAGCTGATGAGTGACTAACAGATGCCACACTGGGTATGGCTCATGAGTGCGGGACAAGGCGAGTCTCCTCGAGTTGTCACTCTCCTCTCTCACAATCGAGCTTCCTGGTGATAGAAGATTGATTCTACTTTCCAAACAGTCCACAACACATTCTCTGAAATCAACCGTTTGGCACGATAGAGCTTTTACAGGTCTTTTGTGCTTACTTCATGAACCCTTTAGGTCGTTATTGTTAATGTCGATCAATTGCAGGAGATCGAGACGCGGAACTCGCCGTCAACAACATCGGGGACGCCAATTGCTTGCTAGTGAAGACTTCACCTGAGTCTGTCCTGAGGAGGACCTCAACGTTGACTGGTCGTGGCCAGAAGAAGACGAGCATGAGGTAGACAGGGCCTGACCAGAAAAAAGCGAGGAGTGCCAACCAGTTGATGGTTGCCTGACTGAAAATGACCTGACAAGAGGCGTCCAATGCCACATTATATCGGCTCTCAAAATTATATCTTACAAACCGTGGTTGCCGCAGAATCTCTTGTCGTTGATCGCTTCTATTGTATATGTATCAAAGCTACATCCTCGCCAAACAATCCTCATGCCACCGCTGAGCAAACATGTATCTAAGCAAGCACCTTGCTGGCCTCAACCTCCCTCTTCTCCTCATCCTTCTTCGGCCCTGCGTGCTCTCTGTAAACTTCAGCGATGACTTCTGGGAGAGTGGCTAGGAATCTGGTACACTCCTCTTCTGTGCCAACCGTGATTCTCAGACATCCCAGACATCCATGCTCTTTGCCTCTGAACCTCACTACCACACCACGCTTCTCCGCCGATTTCTCATAGACGGCGAGGGAGGTAACATTGTCTGGCTCGCCCTTCTCGTTGAGTATCTCAACCAATAAAAAGTTCGAAGCGTAACCCCCGCGGAATCTGCCAACCCCTTTAATCTTCGGCAACTGTTTGACAAGGCGTTCCCTTTGCTGGACAATCTTGGCCGTGTTGTCCTCCATCATCTTCAGCCCCTCATTCGACACTGCGTAGGAAGCCAACACCGATGTAGGCACACTGATGTTATAAGGCGCCTTTAAGGCATTAAGCAGTGCTGCGACTTCAGGCGCACAGAACGCAGCGCCGAGTCTAATGCCCGCTAATCCGAAAGCTTTTGACAACGTTTGTAAAACCACCAAGTTCGGCCACTCAGCCACCCATTCTGCGAGACTCGAGTTCTTCGGCGCGAAATCGATGTAGGCTTCGTCTAGCACCACGATGCCGTTGTATGTTGGGTGTTCCAGAATAGCCTGTACCTGCTCCTTCTGAATCAGAGACCCTGTTGGGTTGCCGGGGCTGCAGATGTAGACCAGCTTGATACTTCTATCCTCACTCATAGCCTTGCTCATAGCCTCCACATCTAAATCGAAAGCTGGCGCAGGCTTAAGAGGCACCTTGACGAGGCCTACATCGTTAACCTGCGCGCTCACAGAATACATCCCATAAGTAGGCGGGCAGACCAAAATCTTATCCTTCCCAGGTTGACAAAAACATCTCAATAGCGCATCAATCGCCTCATCGGAGCCGACACCCACGAAGAGGTTATCTGGGGTTATCGAATTTTGTGTGTGGGCCTTAGTGTTACGGAGGTTACACAGCAGTTGCTTTAATTCGTGCTGGTGGGGGTCTGGATAGCGGTTGAGGCCGAGAAAATCAATGTTGGAGGTTTTGTTTGATGTGATTGAGGAGGGAAGGGCGGGACCGTAAGCGTTCTCGTTGGCGTCGAGAAGGATGTTTGTGCCGTCGTCTTTGTAGTCACTACGCAGAAGAATTAGAAAGTGTTGAGTTGTGAGGGTTGCGCCAACCAGTAAGCTGCGCGAGGCGGAGGTTGAGGAACTTACTCGCGTGCGCAGCGGTATGGCTCCAATGCGAGGATATTTGGACGAGCGCATGTCTGCAGGTTGAAAGGTGAGGTTCTGGATGCCATTATGGAGGCTGGCAATGCTCAATGATGATGGTAAGGAGAGTTATGTTGAAACCGGACGGGTTACAAGTAGGTCTTATCTACAATTTTGGCGGGGTTATGCGTCAGAATCGTGGCGGGGCCTGAGAGGTACAGCGCCAAGATATCGCCCTGTCATAAATGGGAGCTAACCATAGCAAGCAAACATCAGCTTTATAAGTGAGAGCTAAGTAAATGCTTTGTGTGATGTCATTCTCTCATTATTGTTTGGGTTATCTAGGCCAACCCAATCCTACAAGAGCCATTGAGCAATGCGGCTTTAAAGACACTATTGACGCATGTGCCGGTACTATGTGTAACAACTTTCTTAGGAAATGTTGCTCATATGTTTACACTAATGGTCTCACAAGGCAACTTTCGGCCAGGGCTACGCCAGATACTCAGCGCCTTACCCTCTTGTAATCACGCTCATCTCTCGGCGGATAGTTATCCCTCTCTCTCGCACGAGAGGCATATGCATCCCTCTCTCTGTCTCTTTCCCCCCCCCGGATTGGATAGTTGTCACGGTCCCTATCCCTAATTGGCTCTCTGTCTCTCGCCGGCCCCCTCGGCGGTTCCCTTGGTGTATCTCTTGGCGGACTACATTCACGCTGACGCTCACGCTCACGATTCCTCTCCCTATCTCTATCTCTGGCGTCTCTTGGGTCCCTAGGCTCACGGGGTGGATAAAAGTCTCTGTCTCTTTCCCTCTCCCTTTCGCGACCTTCTCTGTGGCTGTGCCCATGGCTCGGCGAATGCGTGGAATGGCGACCAGAATAGGCATCACGGTCTCTCTCCCGCTCTCGATCTCTTGCAGGTCCGCGAGGTGGATAATCATCTCTCGCACTGTTTCGTGGTGGCTCTCTCGCAGAAGAGCGAAGTGGTGACCCTCGGACGCTGGGAGGACGACTATCACGGCTCCTATCGCTTCCCGCTCTACTGGCATCCCTGACAGCATCCTTTGCCGGCTCCCTTGGCATGTCTCTTAGTGCATCCATCCTCGGCTCCCTCGGTGCGTCTTTCGGCGGCCCATCTGACGCCCCATCCGTCTGGCTGATCTCTTCTCTCGGCCTTTTTGGAGGATTCTCTGGCATGGCCATGATCGTCTCCTCAACCTCAACCTCAACCTCCTCCCACTCATCCTTGAAAAACTCATCAACAATTTTCTTCTCTCTTTTCGCTTCCACAGCATCAAGCACAAATCTCACAGTGCCTTGTTGTCCTCCAGGCCTCCCACTGCTGCTACTACTCCGAGGGCTTGGCGGACTTCCCATGCTCTCTTTGATAGTGGCTCCATTCACAGACGGAGTGGGCGCACTGGTGCCAAATGCCGGACTAACAGGAGTGGTGGGCGTCATTGGCGTCTTGAGGCCTCTGCCAAACCCATTGGCCTTTGGCTCACGCCATTGTGTGTACCTAGGTCTCTTGTCTCTCTCTGCCTCCTGGTTGAGCACAATGCGCACATCGATAAACTGTTGTATGGTGTAGTTTGGTCCGATCTTCGTCAACTTCTGATAGTGGGTATAGAGGTCCAATAAGTCGAGCATGCCTTCCATCACCTGTGCCCGGGAGCATTTGTAAGTCTTTGTATCGAATTTGGATAGCTTCTCCAAAGTCGTCTGTGGAGTTACCTGCGTGCCAGGGGATGTAGGTGTGATATCAGCGGTTGACTGTGTTGTGCGAGGTGAATTAGAACTGGTTGACAGACGCTGTGCGAGCTCAAGGCATGATATCGACATAGCTGAGGATGTGAGCTTTAGAGGCGAGAATGTGCGGTATAAGTCCAGCATCATGTTGTATGCAATCTTGATGACCTCCTTATCAACCTCCATCTTGCGGCCGATCTTGAAGATGTACTTCTGCGGGTAACGGTTTCGATAGTCGAAGCCGCTGCTCTCGAGCATAAGACGTTCCAGTCCAATCACTGTTTTGCTACCGACCTCGAAGTAAGGATCGTCTGGCGTCAGCGCCTCTGTCGGGGCCACCTTCAGATTATGCGCTGCAGCCAATATTTCTCTCGACTTTTTGAGGGTGTCCTCGATTTTGCAAGCAGCAAAGAGCGCAGCAGCAGCGGCATCTTGAGGTATGTATGTTGAAGAAGAGTGCACCAAACGAAATTTGTGGTAATAGACGCATGCCGTATCGAACGTGCGCACTGGCAATTGCAAAATGCGGCGCACATCGTCGATCCATTGGACTCCTTGCAACCTATAGTTGTCTTCGCGCTGTGGATTTGCGCCCGTCGCGATCACTGATGACTGCACCTTTTGCTCGAAGATGAATGGTTTTGCGACTTGGATATATGATGGATGTGGTCCTGGAGCCTCAGCAGGCGTTGCACTCATCGTCTGTGTCATCGTCGCAAGTATCGAAGAAAGAGAGTGTTGGCGACGACAAACTTTCCTGGCGATGTTGGGGGGAGGGAGTTGTTGTGTAAGGCTGAGAGTTACTGGTGATGGCAAGCATTATCGCGACACACATCAACGTGCACAGGCCAAAATGTGCAAGGCTAGAAGTTGTGTAAGGACGGCTTTGTCTTGGCGTGGTATCTTGGCCGCCCTCAAGGTGACGGCTTTGCAAGGCTCTGAGGCCTTGCCATCATCAACTTTGGTTCATTGGAGACATCCGAATCCGTCGAAATATCGACTTCTACACAGCCAAGTTCGAGTTGGCCTCGTCTTTTGTAGCAATAACACATATTTTCATCACCTCATATTCACGATGTTCCCACTTCGCATTATCGCCGCTACCTCTCTCATCCTTCCAGCCATCCTCGCCGCGCCAACTTATAACACAGCACAAAAGTCAGTAAAGTCATGGAACGATGATACCCCACTGCCATTAGTAATCTGGCACGGTCTCGGCGACAACTACGCAGCAGAAGGCCTAAACTCCGTCGTCGATCTTGCTGCTGAGACCATCCCAGGTCTCTTCACATACATCGTGCGCCTCAATGAGGACGCGAACGAAGACAGCAAAGCCACTTTTTTTGGCAACCTGACGGAGCAAGTGGACACTGTGTGCAAGGAACTCGCCGGACATCCGATACTCTCCACGGCACCAGCAATCGATGCCATCGGGTTCTCCCAAGGCGGACAGTTCATGAGAGCTTATGTCGAGAGGTGCAACAATCCCCCAGTGCGCAACCTCTTAACCTTCGGCTCCCAGCACAACGGCATCATAGCCTACCAGACATGCGGCCCTTTTGACTTCCTCTGCAAAGCCGCAGGTCTGCTACTCCGTTCTGGAACCTGGACGGAGTACGTTCAGTCGCATCTTGTGCCAGCGCAGTACTACCGCGACCCCTTAGAGATGGGAAACTATCTCGAGCACTCGAACTTCCTCGCAGATATCAACAATGAGAGAAAGTTGAAGAATCAGACATACAAGGAGAATCTTGAGAAGTTAGAGAACTTTGTGATGTATGTGTTTAGTGAGGATACGACTGTGGTTCCCAAGGAAAGCAGCTGGTTTGGAGAGCTGAATGCCACTGAGAGTATTCCATTGAGGAATAGGACCATATATGAGGGGGATTGGCTGGGGTTAAAGAAGCTGGATCTCGAAGGAAAGTTGACGTTTAAGACCCTTGAGGGCAGGCATATGGAGTTCTCGGATGAAGCGTTGATAGACGCGTTTAACACTTACCTGGGACTTGAGGGGAAAAAGTTTGACCACTCTAAACCAGACGCGTATGAGGAATTGTAAACTGGTGGGCAACTCAACTATACAACGCATCCATTTCCCCAATCTCAAAGGTTCGATTATGACAGGACGGTTGGTTCGACATTGACTATGCGCCTATGCTATCGCTTCTAACACAATGATACTGCATCTCTCTGCCCTGACTCCAAAACGCCCCTATTTGGCCATCCATAGCCAAGGTATACCCATGAAAGCCACACTTTTCCATTCGCTTAAGCAGTAGACTTGCGCTTCTTAGTCTTCTTAACTGGCTTCTCCTCTTCCTTCTTTGGGACGGAAACCTCCTCAACCACGCTCTCAGCAGCAGTAGCCTTCTGCTTCTTCAGCTTCTCCTTTCTTGCAGCGATCTCCTTGTCCAAGGTCTTATCCTCAGACTCTGGGAGATCAGTCTTGCCCTTCTTCGCCTTCTTATCAGTATCCTCTCCGGAAGCCTTGCGCTTCTTGCCAACGTTGGCCTCCTCAGCCTCATTCTCGGCTAGCTCAGCAAGGACATCCTTCTCGTCAACCCAAAGCTCATCTGCCAACCAGATGGGAAGAGCAGCAGTGTTTGGACCCTTGATGTGTAATGCGCGAACGCCTCTCCACTTCTGGGGAACGAACTTGTCGATCAATTCCTTGGTAACAGCCTCAACGTTGGCAGCAACCTCCTCGGCCTTCCATCCTGCAAGCGCAACACGGACAGCAGTCTGTGTCGATGGTGCGAGCGCAACCAAAGCGCTGTCCAAAGTCTTCTGGATCTCCTTTGCGAGTTTAGCTGGCTCAATAACGGCGCGCTCGGCACCTGGTCCCTTCTCGCGAGCAATGCGCTTGCCCTCCGACCTTGGTGCTGGAGCCTGCATGTTGACTGGGATCGGGCGCTTGGCGGCGGTCTTGTAAAAGGTCTTTCCGAGGAGCTTTGGGAGCTGTGTGATGATACGGTCATCGGCGATGAAGAGGTCGTGTTCGGCGAGGAGCTGACGCTGGGCCTCGTACTGGGAGTACTTGGCTTTGACCTTCTTGACACCAATAACTCTGGTGATTCTGGAGCGGAGCTCTGCTGGGAAGGCTGGGGATGCAACGAGGTCCTTGTAGGTGCGCTGTGGATCGGCGGTGATGAGGCAGATGGTCTGGGTGGCAGAGGTGTTGATTGGATGTGGGAGAGTGATCTTTCCTGGCTTCAGGCGGCGGGTGTCGACAATGTGCTTCTTGGTGGTGAGAGTCAACCAAATTGGGGTCTCGGAAGACTCTTCATCGTCCTCGAGGAGATCCTTCTTGCCATCCTTTGGTGCTTGCTTGTCGGCAGTCTCGATGTGCTTGAGAAGTGCCTTAGCAGCCTTCAAGGTCTATACCTTGATGTTAGCGAACGACGAACTTTATTTTCTTATCGTGACAGGCGCATTGGTTACTGCGCCGCAGAGAACGCACCTGCTTGGAGTCCAATTGGTATGGCGATCCAGATGTGGCCTTAGTAGTCAATGGGGCGAATTTTGGAGCCATTTTGAGATATGATTTGGGTGTATGGGAGGATGAGAAAGTGCTCTGAACCGTATATCGAGATAAGTTTTGGAAGTTTTTGGCAGGCCGAAATTTCTTGGGGAAACGTCGGGCGGACAAGCGCCGATGCTGCAGCACGGCCGGTGAGGAAGACCACCGTACAGGACCCTAGCTCCAACGAGGCTGAAAGCCACGAAGTAAACAAATCTCAGCCTTGTGCCCTGAGTGCAACTCGCAGTAAGATACACATTTCCTACGAGTATCACTCTTTGATTAAATGAAGCGTCATCGCTATGTCCGGGCCTTCCTTATTGGAGGCTTGATTATGGTTAGATGATATGGCTGGCGACATGGTAGCAACTCCGTTGTCTTAAGCCACTAGATGAGAATGACCAACAGAATGGCATCCGTCAGACAACTTCAGAAGAATTGGTGGCAATCCTTTCGTGCTGAGCATCAAAGTACCAAGGTGCTGTTGTCAGTTTCTCAAAGTCATGTTTAAGTGATTTTTATAAAGCCTTATCACGACGCGTCCAAGCGGTTGGAGTCGCGTTAAGTGTCAGTTCGAGCCAGCCTGAAGGCCAGCCAAAAATATCAATCGTCACAACGCACCACAGCACAGGAATAAGGCTCCAATTTCAAGGTATTGGCCAGTGACGGCATCTTGTCTTACACTGGGACTCTAATCATACTGAACATTGTGCAGGTCATCGGCGCACTCCCTGCCAATCGGGCGTTTAATTCCACTTTACGTGCTCAACTCGAACCGACTTATGCCGGCCGTTTGTGCTTAATGGACTTGTCCTGTAACCACCTTACAGCTCACATTTGCTAAAGTATAAACCCAGGTAAAGGCCCTAAGGCGAGAAGCATTCTTGTTAATGACATAACGATCCACTTTTGACCAGTTATACAATCAATTTTGCGTGTTCTCGCACCGCGTCGTGGAGGCTGGGCAAGAAAATGTGGAAGCGGAGCACCGAGCACAACGGCATAAAGACACACAAAACCGGTTGGCGAGGTGCCAGTAATGCAATGCAACGCGTTTTGCCGAACACATGAAAGTGTGATTTGAATCAAGTGCTGAAGAGCAGAACAAGAATATTCACATGGATTGCAATCAAACTATTAAATAGCTGACTTGTGGCCTCTGAAGCCTTCAGATACGTACGGTGCCTGGAGTGAGGTCTGGAGCGACACCTTGAGGATTTAGTCCAGTCCTTAGTCGACTCGCAGCTGAACTCTATATAATCAGTCAATTAGCAATGCCTTGCGCCTATTCGTAGCTTGTGGACTTCTGGAACACAGCCTTATCCATTTATCCAAGATATCATTCCCCAAAATGGTGTTCTCGGCTGTATAAAATTGATTGCATAGCTCTCACGTCGCTTCTTAGCGCAGAACGCGGTCAGTACCGCGTTAGACCCAGCTCCACCACCTCTTTCGTGACCGCGACTCTGATCGACTCCTCAAAACCCAGCCCTGGGCCATCAACTCTTGACTTTTCTTTCTTTTACCATTTTGGCTTCTCTCAACTTGTACAAAAGGAACCGACAATTTCAATAAGCATCCTACGCTTTATACTGCTAGCACCCAGTGTCAATTGTGGATCTTGGCGACCTGCCGTGTAAAGTGGTTCCAAATTACCCGCGTCGAGACGCGCTCAAAATTGATCGATCAACCACAGCCAGTATAACTACAGCGAAAGGGAAAGAATATAGCAATCATGATGGAAGGCAGTCCTAGCAAGCTCAACATGCTTCCTCAGCTACCTGCACTGCCGCCGATGGCGACGGGAAGCCTGAAGCGTCCTGCCCCGTCTCTGCTCCCTGCCTTCGAGCCATTGTCCTCCTCGCCGGGCTTCCCACGACCATCGAAGAGGATATGCTCTCCGACCAGATCGACCTCGGCATACACGAAGTATCCAACACCAATGCCAACCTCCACGACTGGTATTATGTCCTCGTCACCGCCACGAGCACAGGCTAGACCTTTCGTGCAAAGGACACAGAGCATGCACTCCGAACGTGCGCCATTAGCATCCGTGCCAACAGTCGTACTCCCAGAGGATGGGTCACTATTCAAGATGGGAAGAAGCAGCACCAGCTGCCATCACCAGTTGTCTGCGGACAAGCTCGTTTCCCGCGTCCATGTTGCCGCGCGTTATGTTGTTGCCACAGAACCAGGGCAGGCCGATAGAGTTGAGCTCAACTGTTTGGGATGGAATGGTATGAAGATTCACTGCCATGGCCGCACCTGGGACCTGAAGAAGGGCGATAGCTTCACATCTGAGACTTTGTCTGCGGATATTTTGTTGGATGTCCACAACTCGAGGGTGTTTGTGAGTTGGCCGGAGAGCTGTCGCGCTCGTTCCGAGTCGGAATCGAGCTGGGCCGGAGACGAGGAGCATAGTTCTGAGAAGGCTATGAACGGCTTGGGCATCATGCTTGAGAGCAGCCCACTGAGACAGGGAAGAAGCTTTGTTAGCTCTGACAGTCCTACACCGGCTCGCCCAGCAACGGGTAACAGCCTCGCCAACCTGTTTTCTTCACCAGATAAGCCAATCGAGGATCCCGATGCAACTTTCGCAGTGTTCGAAGATGCAGACTCTGACAACGAGCCAGCAGTCGTCGACGTTAGAGACACGGCGCCGTTCGTGGATGTGAGTGCAAGCTTATCGAGCGAGCTGAGTGACGAAGACGACGACGGCGCCAATCACAACGAGGAGAACGATCCAATTGTGCACTCCTTTGGTCCGTTTGGAGCAAACATCTCGGCACGCATGGCTTCTTTCAAGGCTGCTGGAACACCAGAGCCAGAGTCCGATCATGGTTCTCGCCAGTCCTCTGTGCCATCTTCGCCATCTCCAGCAAAGTGCACTGTGGAAGCAGCAGCCGAACCAGCTACACCAAAGCCATATGTCAACCACGTCGTAAACCAGCTCGCTTTCTCCCGTCTGTCGTCGACGCCTCTCTCTGTCATCTTGGCCAACCTCCCATCTGAGCTGAAAGTTGGTCTTGGAAAGAAGGAACTCCATGACGCTCTTGTCGCTACATCAGCCGTGGGCGAGATTCGTCGCGAGGGCAAAGATGCTGCCGGACAGCCTCTGGAAAGCGAGTTCTACTACATACCGGATAATGATGATGACGAGGGTCGTCGTGCCACTGTTGTCGACGGCCTGAGGAAACCATCGTTGAGAAACTGCAGAAAGTCGCACAAGGTATGTTTTGAGTCCTCTTTGTAGTGATGACAGCAACTAACCGGAAGCAGCAATATTACTGGAAGAAGCCTCGCACACCATAGATTTTGGATGCAACGCATAATAAGGGGCGGCCGAATGCACAGTCAGGCTAGGAGGAGGAAGTTTGTTCACATACCAATATTGAAGGCATAGCGAAGGCGTCGAGAGGGTTTGTATATCTTCCACATCGGAAGGAAGATGTTTGATATGGGATGTTAGTAGCTTGTAAACCACATGTATAACTTCCAATGGAGGATCGTTCTGGAAGCATTTTGTACCTCCATCTTATCATGCATAGATGCGCTGCAGTAACTTGTCCTCTGAATGATGTTCTTGCTAACGGCTAAGTATACAAAGGATTGGAAGCTCGACAATCTACACGATAAGAGCTTCTTATCGCATCCCGGACATGCCACCTTGGCGGTTTGTCAAGTGCGGAGAACGACCCCTCAATTGGCTCGCGCCACCCCAACGTCACTCCACGTAATGTCTATATGGGTGGAAAGTGCCGTCTAGACTCCGGAAGCTCACTTGGCCCATCACGAGTCGAGCAAATACAATGAATATTTAGGTAACACATCGAAGAGCAGCTCCTATATAATCTCTCGTCTTAGCCCACTTTGTTATACTCCATACAACCAAAGGCAATTAACAGTCAAGCTTGAGAAACCATAAGAAGTGAGTAAGTAACCAGTTAACGGTGGTGCTCCTGGCATAACACAATGAATGTTAACTGATTGAGCAGTAAAAACACTATCAATCAATACCAGGTAGCACCGATCATACTACCTGCGCATCAATCAGTTGCAACGGAGTACTTTATACACCAACACTTCAACATCTCTCCACAGCTCGAGGGAATCAGCTACGAACGGTGCTCGTTCTCCAGCTACACCTACAACACAACCTCTCCATCCACGAACATGTCGGGCCAATTCGATGCCACCCAGGCTTACAACCAACCATCCGCTGGAGGTCAATCGACGCGCCAAATAATTGATCAGCCTATCTCTTCACTTCAAATCACTCCTCTCGCACCAACCGATTCCTCGGAGGTGCCAATAAAATCCAAGGATATCTCATCCTCAGATACAAGCAAGGATCCAAACTCAGCATCATTCCGCCCAGAAGTCTTCCGCCGTAGATCCTCAAACTACGAGATTGCGTCGAAGAAAGCAAGAGACTCTGTCATCCGCAAGAGTCTTGACGAACTAGCCTCAGATTCAGACCCAAGCAATGCTTTTGAGCCCACGGCAGCTGTGAAGGAGTCGCAGGAAGATATGACGAATCAGAAAGGGCCAGAGAATAGTATGAACTGGCAGCCGAAGTTTGAGAGGAAGCAGTCATGGGTAAGTCTCACATCGACAACGCTTTGATAGTGCGGAACTTAATCATTCTACAGGATGTGCAGGATTGGAAGCACAATTTACAGATGAGTGGGATTGAGAAGGATAAGGCCGAAGACAATGGGGGCCCAATGGGATTTACGGAAAAGGGTGGAAATAACACTTGATGCAAGCAACTCAATGTCAAGGATCGCGGACGAATTGGACCAGAAGATAAAGGGAAAGGCATTGGAGCTCAAAATTGCATGGCATATGGCATTGAAGGGAAGCACTAGTCGCAAAGTCCGTCAGTGATTATCGAAACTAGAGGCACATTGTAACGCGAAGTATTGAAAAAGGAGAACCATAAAACTAACGTGGAAACTGCATGTTGTTCATGACTCCTGTTTAGAAGTTCAAAATAGGGAACTGGTTGACAGCGAATACTCCTAGTTCCGAATAACAGAGCGTTACCTATCTGCCACTCAAACGGTTAGTATGCTGTCGAACTGTTACTTTTGAGGAGTCTGAGTTCTAGACTGCCACCTCTTAGTAATTGGGGTAGCAAGGCTGTCGCTAGTCTTCTCTGCTGTAAATGTTAACCGGTAAGCATCATCAAGAGGCAATGTGATAAAAGACTGGAATAATGGTTCCCGGAGGAGAAACCCTCGAGCTGATGGCGCTAGCATCAGCCATCCACAATATCTTGGTGGCTGTGGTAGATCACACCTCACGCTTGGGGTTTACTCCGTCGCTCAAGCGCGTCTTGCGGCGATATGCTTTCGGTGGAGGGACAATCACCGTCTCCTTGACAACGGTGTGTTCGTCGTGCATAGTGGTATCCCTGTTTCATTCTTATTGGTGTGGTAAGTAGACTTCGGTTTTACTGGCTTCTTCGTTGCCCGCCCTAAGGTCGTTTTACTGTCGGCGGCTTTCAACATCTTGCTGGATTCGATGGCTGCTACGGTGTCGTCGTCGCCCTCTGATTCGTCTTCTGCTATTCTCGCTTTGTCCACTGAAACATACAATGTCATAGTCATAATGTCGAATTCTAGGCTCTTATTGTTTTGTTTCCTGAGTTGGGACTATAAATTCTATCCTGTACAATAAGGTGACGGCTAGTTAGTCGGCGCTCTATGGCAGCCCATAAAACAACATTCATGGCTGGGGCCTTGAAATTCATAACATGCAACCTGCGGCCATGTTATACTCGCTAAGCAAACATTTATCTAACGAGGAAATTTCTGCGGCCAGGGTTTTTGAGGCGGAGTGGCCATTTAAAGTTTGCAACTTAGAAGTGGCAATCTGGTAAACCACTGGCTGAGAGAGTGGCAGTAAGGTAATTTTCCGTCCAAATAATGAGCTACAATGAAGTCGGTTTCCCACACACATTGTACTCCTACAAGCTCGCACAAGCAGAAGTTGCACCATGCTTCGCAATAATTTTCATAAGTCATCGCAACAAGGGTGTCAACAAGCTAATCCTGCCAATACCCTGAAATAGAGACCTTGGACAGATCCAGCAGATCACAGTGAGAACTTTAATTCCAAAACTGGTAAAACGCAAGAGCTCGGACTCTGACATCGCGCTTAATTCATCATTGCTGCATTCTCGGTTACGATTAATGATGGCACTTTGACTATCTTTGCCGTGTCGCTCAATGAAAACAGGCGGTGGTTGTGGCTCGCGACTCGGTTGTCTTGCTTGGCGGGTTATGACATCACAGCCAGCCGCTCGCCGTAACCTTGTGAAGTGTAAACCACCAGCACGGCAGAGAGCTCGACACTCTCTTCTGCTTGACATACTGCCTTGATATACTCCCAAGCACAATCTCAGCAGAATATCGCTGTAGAAGAGACGTTGACTCTGAAATCGAAACGATCCAACAATCAGTCATCAAAGTCTTGTAACCCTGTTGGGTTGATCAATCCTCACTTCACCAAAACCACATTTCGACAACACAACAACAATCAATCTTCCGCATAATCATTACATCTGAAGGAAAATACTACTTGGAGCTACTATCATGGCAGACATCTCACCTCAGACAGTCCGCCGCAAGGACTACGATTCGCAGGTCGGCCCAGCCTACGTCTCGCAAGGCCATTCGCAGCCAACCCCAACCGGCCCAGAAACTCTCCAGCGAACCGAAGCACAAGTCCCAGCAGCTCAGCTCCCAGGCGGTGTTGAGCACGTTGATGAAGCACCCGAAGACATACCGACAGAAAGTCATGCTTTGGCAGTAGAGGCTGCCACAGGCGAGAACTCGGATCTCAGAGGCTATGCACAGAGACCGCATGATAGCAGTCCAAGATTGGATGGAGAAGGAGGAATCGATGATACCAATAGAGCGGCGACAGAAGTTAAAGACTTGGGCTGGCATGAGAAAGAGACCGAGGTGCCGAATCCGCTTGTTGGCGGACTGCCAAATGAGGAGCTGTGGACTCTGGTCAGACGTTTCAATAAGCAGATGTATCACGTCAAGTCAATCCCACAAGCGCCTCTTGGCGGTCTTGATCTAAACATTGCGGATGAGGAGGAGTTTTCTCCTGATAAGCTGAGAGCCAACTTTGAGCGTTTGTACATGACGGTCATCGTTGGGTGCATCGGGGGATTCAAGCATATTGCTCGCCTCCGCTCGTGGAAGGAGGCCAGAAGAACCTTGGGTTTCCTGAGTGTCTATACTGTTGCATGGATTCTCGATCTCATCGCACCTACACTTATCATCTTCGTGATCACTCTCATCATGTTTCCAAAGGCACGGACTTTCTGCTTTCCACCAGCACCTCTGGCACTCATCGATGCTGGCCACGGAGGAATCAAAAAGCCAACAGCCGGTGTCCTCGGCTCTGACGATTCTCTTACTGGCGCACCAGAGAAGCATCAAGGTGAAGCCGTAGAGCAAGAAGCATCCAACTTCGTCAAAGCCTTCTCTTCCATCGCCATCTCTTCCGCAGTCGGCAAAGACAAGGACGCTGCTGATGGCAAGAAGTCCGAATCCAAGCTGGACAACATCGCTCCAGACCCAACTGCTATCACCATGAAAGCTGCTGATGCACAAGATAAGGCTGCTGGCGACGAGCCTGATGCCAAACATGACAAGGCAAAGGAACCGATGTATGAGGCTATGTGGTCCAAGGCCAGGCCAGTTATGCACGCTGTTGCTGATATCGCTGATGGATGGGAGAGATTTGGCAACGCATTGTCTCCGACTCCACCATTCCCGAAGAACACGGCTCGCATGAAGCTTGCTTCTGTCCTTGCACCACTTCTCCTTGTCTCTCTCTTCACTTCAAGCTACATGTTCATGAAGGTTAACTGGCTTATCATCGGTTTCGGTTTCTTCGCCGATCCACTCCTTTGGCGCGGTCTCAATATCCTGAACAGAAAATTCCCGAACTGGCAAGAGATGCTACGGATCCGTAACTCCCTCCTCAAAGGCGTCCCAACCGATGCCCAACTCACCATCACCTGTCTCCGAATCGGAGAAGTCAACAAGGCACCGCTCCCACCGCCACCAAGTGGCGGAGCTCCACCTCCCGATGCTGCTCACCCAGGTGCTGGTGAAGGTCTCGAGCACTTAGGTAAGTCCCATTGGTTACTGTATCATGCTTGCAAAGAAAGTTTAAGACTAATCGCTAACAGATTCCGACTATGAAGGTGTGTCCGACGCCGAGATGGCTGCAGCTGTCCATCCAGATCCAAACGCCCCTAAGACCGAGAAGCCACATAAGAAACACACTGGTCATCGTCTGCTCGCCATGATTAAAGGCACCACCTCGGGTGGCGTCAAAACCATGCTCGGCACGGACAAGCTCAAGGCCGCCGCGGGGGCTAAACACGCCAAGCAACGTCTGGGTGTTGTTCAAGCCGGTCCACCGCCTGAGGCTGGACCTGTTGCGTTCCCGGCTAGGTATGAGGGGAAGAAGGGACATGCGTTTATCACTGCTACGGCTACGACTCCGGCGGTGAGTTGGACGAGTGGTGGGAAGGATGTTAACCCGATATGGAGTGTGGCGATTGCGGATATTAAGGAGTTGAAGAAGATTGGGGGATTGGGATTTGGCGGGAAGATGGTTGTTTCGTGGGCCACAGGCAGGGAGATTGCGGATGGACTCCTCATTATTGATAAAGCTGGTAGGGAGTATAGACTCACTGCTGTGCCGTTGAGGAACGAGCTTTTCAACCGTTTGATCGCCATCGGCGCTCAGATGTGGGAGGCGTGGTGAATAGCTGGCTTTCAACGGACTTATTCCAGGTTAAGTAACGTTGCGAATGATTTGATGGTTTGATAGGGAGAGGGGCGTTAGGTTGTGTAAGAGGGTAAATTCCGAGGCGGTTAGCAAGCGTGAATAATGAATGTCTACTGAAACATATCCCACCGAAGCTCCCAATCATATCTTCTATGCACGAGTACCTGAACTGCATGGCGCAGACCCAAAGTGTAGTGTCATCCTCTTGCCTGCTGATAACAGAGACTTGTAAAAACCCGGTCCCTTTATCACGAAATGGCATTCAGGTCCACTGCCGAGAGGGGATGGTATGGTAGTTAAAATGACCATGTATTCCTATTTATGGCTTCCGCGGCCAGGCAGCACTAACCATCAGATGTCGAAGAACAAACGTTCGATTGTCAACCATCAAAGCAGCATCGTTGTAAGAAGCGGACAAGCAATGGAACTCGCAAGGAGGAAGACGCCATCATGCGCGACATTCACACCGTTGTCCATGACACGGTGATGACTGAGCCACCAAAGCCGTAACGCGCGGAAGCGGACAAGCAATGGACTTGAACATGGGATTCCGACGATGCCGCCACCACCAAAGCGCCTCACTCGTAAGAGTGAGACGCTCGACCAATCCGTCATGATCGAGCCTTCATGCCGGGAAATAATAGTTCGGTATTCCCGTCGACCCCGAAAAAAGCACATAAGACATGGGGCCTTCTGAAACCCTCCGCACTTTTTATCAGTAATACTGAGAAGGATGGTAGCACGATAAGGAATTTCAAGTACACGACGAGGTTGGCAGACTGCAAGAGACTAAAAGCGAGTGATTCAACATTCATCAGGTCATCCATTATATCCAAAATTGCAATCCAAAAGAAAAGTGATGTAAATAAATTCGTTTTCATTTTGCGACCTAAGGTCGGTACAATCATGATGAACTCCATGCCATCCATCCCATACCATTGCCCATCCCTAAAAAGGAATAAAAAGCAGCAAAGGATTCCCATCTAACGCGCACGCAAAGCACAAAATTAGCTAGGAAAGGATATCGAGGTACGCGTTATCATCACGTGTCGTAACAATCTCAACTAGCCCCAGCTATCATGTTCTCATCATCGTCATACACTCGAGAATCAGTAAGCTGCCTAAAGCCGAAGCCAGAGGAGAGTCACGAGTCTTCTCATTTTCGCCTATCAAACTAAACTTCGTCGACCCATAAAAGGTCAATTTAGTTCAAAAGTGGCTCGTTCTCGGATCTCAAGCCGCTGGTAGTGGCTCCGACGGATGAAACATGAGCACCCTCCTGACCGGTGGTGATGTCGGTCTTTGGGACGTGTGGGAAATCCTCCTGTCCGAGAGCGTACTCGCCGGATGGTTTGGAGTCAGAGAGAACGGAAGCCTGGCCGACTGGCTCAACACCAGTTGCGAGAGCGCCAGTCTCGGCGACACCCTTGTGCATTGGTCCGCTGTTGGTCGGAACAGTAGTGGCAGAGTATGGGTTGGTGCTAGAGGAGTTGTTGATTGGGTTACCCTGGTTCTTGGAGATGGTTGGGGAGACGGAGCGGGAAGCCTTGCGGGAGGCGTTACCGACGAGTTCCTGAGCCTTGGTGGTGTAGTCATCAACAAAATGCTTGGTGGTAGCAGCAGCGGCTTGAGCCTGTTGGGTGGCGATCTGCCTGGCCTGAACGGTCTGCTGGTTGACGACGCGGGAGAAGTGGCGGACCTGAGCATCGATGACCTCCTTGTTCTGCTTGTAGACCAATGGGGTCAAGAAGAGGACGGAAGAGCCGATCAAAGCAAGACCCCAGAATGGAACGATCTTAACCAAGTAGTAAGAGATGAAAGCACCCATGAAAGCCTGCAAATAGTTAGAGGCTGAACTGAAGAATTTGAAGAACTTTGAGAATGGGATAACTTACAACAATGGTGGCAGCAACATTCTCGGCGAAGAGAAGTCTCTGAGATTCGATGACGAAGAAGTTGATCAACTCATCGAGATCACCGGTCATGCTGTCCAAGGTCTCCTTTGGCAGGGTGTAGTATCTGCGTGGGCGGATCTGGGAGATAAAACCGGTGTTAAAGAGAGTCTGTCCGGCAACCTCGGCGGCAGCGGTCAAGCCGAGTGCCATCCAGGTGACCTTGAAGGCATAACGAAGGAGATCGAGGTAGCGAGCACCGAAGATGAAAAGCACAACGGCGATATAGGCAACGGCGGAAGCACGTGGGTTCTCCCAGCTGAAGAGAGTGGAGAAGAAGGAGTGGTAGTGGGTGAGGTGCTGGCCGGTAGCTGCGCGCTGATGTGGACGCTGGCGGCTGTTGGCAAGGTTGGAAAACTCGTGGGTGGTCTTGTTAGTCTCATCCTTCAAGTTCTGAGCAACCGGGCCATTGATGACGTTTTGAGTCAATGGGTGGTTGGCTGCGGCATTGTAAGCGCTGCTGGCGGCTAGAGTAGATGATCAGTGACTGTAGAAGAAACGGAACTCGTTCGAGTTAAACTGGTGGAGAACTTACTGTCAACGACGGTGTTGGCAACGTTCTGGGCGGTCTGCTTGGCATTGCTGGTAGCGTCCTTTGCGGACTGCTGAGTCTGGTGGGAGGTAGAAGAGTGCTGTGGGTTTGAGTATTGGCTCTGCTGTGTGGAGTACTCGTCGTACTGGCCCTGCTGAGGGGTAGAGTACTGGTCGTTGGAGGCGGCGAAACCAGTGGAAGTCTCGGTGGTTGGAACAACTGGGTAGCTATGAGTATCAAATGGTTGAGACATGATGAAGACGTTGTTGAAGGGTACTGGATTGGGATTTTGGTTGCGTTTCGTGAACAGCTCGTCGATTGAAGAACGAAGAAGCTATTGTAGGAGTCGTTCTTGAGTAGAAAATTTCAGCTTGAGCGTGATTGTGACAATTGAATCAGAGAGATAGGTTACTCTGATGGTCGTGAGTGAGCAACGATGTTGCGGGTGTGGTGGTTTTGTCGTCGTTGTTATTGTTTAGTGGTCTGGCTCTTCAGTAATCAGGAAGAGGTGCAGGTTATATTGGTTGCCGGTGAGATTCTGAAAGCTTCGTCATAACAAGAACAGCGGGAAGGAATGATCGCACTGTGGGGCCATTCGGCTGCCCTGAAATAAGTTCGATGACGTGCGCCACACGAGACAAGCGACGAGCAGCCTTCAGCCACACCCGCCTTCACTTCAAACAGGAAAACAGGTATCAACCCCGCTCTTGCGCATCTTAATTGTGCCAGAAAGACGCGTCTGCGCAGTTCCAGGCCCTGTGGTACGTGGTCCGTGGTCTTAGCCAGGTTGTGCTCTTCCAGCTCTGGAAACGCTCCAGCCATCTGTCGTCATATGGCAGAGACAGCTGTGGCTGGGGCCTGTTACAACCAAGCTTAGGCATGTGAGAAGCACGCGAGCTTGCTCTAAATGAAGAAAGGCCGATTTGATTAACTAAGCGACACTAAAAACTAAGTTACATTATTGTTATCATTACGTATATAGAAAGGCGGTGATAACGGAAAGAGGCAGAGGTTATATTAAAATCCATCAGAAAATTTTGGTGTGGAAATAAATACATTCGGAACAAGACCGAGATTAAAGTGTATACTTGGTATATCTTTTTCAAGGCTCGAAGCTTCATATGAGGATCGCTAAACGAAGGTTCCAAAACTAAGGACTTCACGAGTAGTAACAGCAGGAGCAGAAGCTGCTGTTTAGGATACTTCATCTTACCAGCTATTCGACTAAATATTAATTTAAAGAGGTAAAAGATTGAAACTGGGACACGGCTCCAAAGTATGATCGTTCATTGTGCGTACGCAGTAGCTGTAAGCCTGCCGCACGTAAAAGAAGATTGATTATTGCAGTTGATTTTACAATCTTGAAATCAGGCGCCAAGCCACGATCTCAATAGTTTAAAAAGACTAAAATTTGCTGCCAAATAGGCGCTTAATACACTATAATCTGACCACAACAGTCTCAACCATCTATTTTTGAATGCAGGTACTCTCTCAAATAGCGATCCACCGAAAATTTCAATATAAAAACTAGAGCCTGACCTGGCTTTAACATCCGCTGGCAGTACGAGCACAATGCTCATAACTCATCTCGAAAGGCAAGAGAAAGAAGCGCCCGAAATGGTTCAATCAAGAGGCTCGCTCAGATGCCGCCGTCGTACTCGTATTTGACGGAGTCTAGCGGATTGCGGAGATCACAAGGCTGTGACGGCGGCTGAAGCGGACATGACCGACCACGTAAACAAAACAAAAGGGCTACTAGGTTTTTGAATATCAACTATCATCCAACGACACCAAGCTTCTAACCATACCAAATCTATCGAAGTCAACGTCAACATATCTCCACCAAAATTGCTGCGCAAACACGACTTTTAAGACTCATCATCAAAGACACTCAAACTGCGCATATTGCGCGCTGGCCAAGTGCCAATCTCACCGACCACAAACCAAGCAACATCGGTAGAAAGAGACAACGACAAGACAGAATGTCCGAAGACGACTTACCAACGCAATACTATACCGAGGCTGGTCGCCAAGAGTCGTTTGAGAAGAAGCATCCGATTGCTAAGCGCAGGGGCTCGAATGCTGGAGGACGCGGCGCAAAGACGGCGAAATGGCCGCACGACTGGCTTGAACCTAGGAGTCTCGCCGAGGCTGGATTTATATACAACCCCGAACCCGGAAACTTGGACAACGTTATGTGCTTCTTGTGTCGTCGCTCTATATGCGGTTGGACCGACGGCGACAATCCATTGGAGGAGCATTTGAAGCTGTCGCCAGATTGTGGTTGGGCTATAACAGCGTGCATCGAAGCGAAGGTTGGAGGCATACATCTGGAAAACCCAATGAGCACGGGAATGGTAGAGGCGCGCAAGGCAACATTCGGCGACAGGTGGCCGCACGACGCGAAGAAGGGCTGGAAGTGCAAGACGAAACAGGTCAGTCGAGCTCCTCCTAAGCGCAAGATTACATACTAACGCGCAATAGCTCGTAGAAGCTGGCTGGATATACAAGCCAACATTCGACGGAGACGACTTTGCGGAATGTATCTATTGCACGCTCGCGTTAGACGGATGGGAACCGGGAGATAAGCCATTGTACGAGATACGAAGCCACACACGTACAGGCTCCGTTGCTAACTTAAACGGCAGTCACGAACACCACGTCCGGTCCCCAGAGTGTGCCTTCTTCGAACTGTGTAATGAGGCCGATAACCCGATCGCCAAGAAAGCCACAAAAACCAAGGGCCGCAAAGCTCGGACATCCAACGCTTCCAAAACATCAACATTGTCACAACAACCCAAAGATCAGGATCCAGACATTGAGACTGCGGCGATAGTCGATTCGTCAAACCAGACGATAGTAGCAGAAAATGACTTAGAGGACGACGACGACACTACGGGGGCCACCGAATCCAGCAAGATACTGAAAGCCAGCGGCAGCAGAACGGCTTTGGGACGCGTCACGAAGAAAGCAGCGAAGGCGACGGAGAAGGACTCGCGGAGGATCCAGACGGATGAAAACACCATTATGCACGACAATCACACCGATGTCGAGGACAAGGTGATCGTCAAGCCGCCAAAGCCTCCCCGTGGCAAGAAGCGCAGTAGTGACGAGCTAATTCCGGAGATGCCGCCACCATCAAAGCGCCTTACTCGCAAGAGTGTGGCGCTCGACCAATCCGTCATGACGGAAGCGTTCACGATGGGAAATTCTAGCTCGATGTACGTGTCGACGCCGCAGAAAACACAGAAGGTGGCGACCAAGCTCGGCAAGGCACTATTCGACGAGAGAGTCGTTGATGATGACGCCGTCGAGGCTGAACTCGAAGCTATGGCACAGGAGGAGGCCAAGCAGGTGAGACTCGAGATGGCTAAGGATCCACACCAGGAATCAGTCAAGGGCAAAGCAACTGCTTCTCGTGCTGCTAGAAAGATCAAGGAAGCCGAGGAAGCTGACCGGAAGGCTGCGGTATATCAGAAGCAGAAGGAGGAGCGCGAGGCTGCCCAAGCCCTTGCCGCCAAGATTGAGCAGGAAGCCGAAGAGAAGCGTATCCGTATTCTTATTGAGGCTGAAGCTGAGCGTCGCAAGCTCGAGGATGAAGCGTCTGCGCGCGCCAATCGTGTGAGGGCGGAGAAGGAAGAAATGGAGAGAAAGCGTCTCGCTACTAGAGAGGAGGCGGAGCGCAGGCGCCAACAGGAAGAGGAGACGAAGAAGAGAAGAGCCCAAGCTGTCGAAGACGCCAAGCAGAAGAAGCTTGGGGCTGAGAAGGCCGCCGAGAAGTGGAAACTATACGAGGAGAAACAGGCCGCGGAAAAGCTGGCGCAAGAGAAGAAACACCAAGCTGAGGTTGATGATAAGGAGGCGACAATAAAGCTGGCGCGCGAAAAGAAGCGCCAAGCTGAGATCGAAGAGAAGCAAGCCGCGATGAAGCTCATGCGAAACAAGCAGCGCGAAGCTGAGGCTGTGGTGCCTGAGAAGTCGAAGAAGAGCGCAAGGGCGCAAGCGGCACGGAGCTCTGACGAAGAGAACCGCCCACCCATCTCAAAGGCTCCTCGGACGCCAAGCCGCCGTGACGGTGAGGCCGGCCTCCAGACTTCTCGCCAGTGGATCGCGGTTGATGTCGACAATATATTTGATCATCTCAGAGTCTCGCCCCAGGAGCAGGACCAGAATGTCCGCGCCATAACACCGATCACGGCCGCTTACGGTATGATGAAAACTGGAACGTTGGGCGCAGCTGAGAGGGCGATGACTGTCGACGATTGGATCAAGTACAATGCCTCGCAAACGCAGGAGGTGCTCCAGTCGGAATGCCAGAAGATGCTTCGTGAGTTTGATATGCACGGTGTTAGGGCTAGACATGCACTAGCTGGCATAGGGATTGTGGATTCTTCAATATGAGATGTTAAATGGTATTGGTAGCTGAAGTAATCGGAAATTACCTAAATGCCACTTCTCGGCTACTAGTTTACCAAACTGCTACCTCTTACAATTTCCTGTGTACACGGCAGGAACGTTGTTGCATGGACACACTGTTCTATGTGCTAATTAGTTGATGTCATCAGATGTCGATTTAGTAAAAAGACTTTACGGTTGTTGTGGGTAGAAGAGAAAGACGCCGTCCATCACGTAGATGTGCAGAGCGATGGTAGACAATACTTTGGCGATTTCTAACCTGTTAGCTGTTGAGTGTTTTAATTGGTATGTCCACTTTCAAGTCCTATGCTGCTGGTGAGTCGAGACACAAATTGCCAGATAGCTAATCGGTTAATAGTGTGAAATGTCAAAAGCCAAATCAATTTCTCTGTTCTTGCCGTCCCTTTTTGGTTACGAGTGGCTGGCTAACTAGTTATCGCTAACTAGCCGCTGTATACCAATAAAGACCATTTATGTCCCGACCTTCAAGTTAATGAATTCGACCAAATCACATTGTTGGAAACTTACTGATTTGGCCCGGGAGCTTTTGTAACGCATCTGAATTCAAGCTGGGGTGGCATTCTAGATACTGAAAAGTCAGAGATTGATGATTCCGTAGACAGCTAGCTAAAGAGTCACAGTTGAGTAATTTTTCGTTCTTTTGACTGCTTAACATCGTAGAATTGGCATTTTGGCTCATCAAAGTTATCGTCAACTTTGAAGCTTCCAAAAAATTACTACAAGTCCCAACGTAGAAATAGTAGTACTTAAGTAGTCAAATTTGACTCGCTGAGTAAAGTACTCCAACACTAACCGACGCTTGTGTAGTACTCATCCACTACACAAGTAGTCATGAGTAGTACCAAGCCTCGCTCGGCTGCTAAATATAAATTCGAATCGAGCCATGTTGCGCCTTGATCCTTTTGTTTGGTTATTTGGCATTGCCTTGGCACTACTTATGGTTACTTGAGTAGCCTTTGAGTAGTGAGGGTACTCGTTGATTTCCCATGAGTAGCGTGCTCATGAGTACTCTACTCGAGTAGTCATGCATTGCTTGTTACTCACGTTCGACACTGCCAAGTTCCTTGATCACGAAATGAAATCTAGATCCCCTACTGAAAGTGGATGTTACGAGAGTGAAAGAGACCATCCCTCCACCGTTCACCAGCCCAATCTTCTTCTCTTCGCTCATCAGGCCAGTTTCAATCCTCGCCTCATCTCTCCCCTTTCCTTCCCGGCCACCCTCGAAAACTCATTACTCTCATATTCATCGAAATGCTCCGCCAACCAAAAGTATCACAAGATATCAGCGTGTTCGTTCAGTCGATACAGTCGGTACAGTCAATACAGTCGGCCGAGGGCTTCGGCCGCTTGACTGATTGAAGTTTGGGGTTTATTCCGTTTGGCTGATTGACCCTTTGCCTCTTGAGGTCGGCCGAACCTTTTCAACAGCGTGACCGATTGCTCTCCTATGTAATCCTCGCTCTCTCTCCCAGCGCTGAATAGATGGACATAGGACGATGTATTTTGTTGCATACAAGGAGCCGTGGCCATCCACGGCCCTTGGCAGGTACCTGCCATGACCAATAATTTGCAGACTCGAGGGGAAGTAGAGAGGAAATAGAGGGGATGAGAGGAGGTGTGTTTAAGTAACTAGGTATCTATCTCAAGCGCTATGTTCCTGCTGCTGGTTCACTGCTGCGGTAAACTCTGACTGAGCTACATTATTATCTAGTCAGTTCTTTTGACACTGTATGGCTTTAATGGTTGTCTCGCTCAGCTGGTTCCTGTCGTCTGTAATAACCCGCTTTGTTTCAGAAAATAGAGGTAGCACGCTGAAGTAACTCCTCAATCTCGTTTTGACGGCGCTCATGCATAACAATGATCGAGTCTCAACAGGCTGCCAACTGAAGTGTAAAGGAGAGACTGAATGCCACTGCAGAAAATCCGGAACTTGGCAGATGTCGGTGTGCTTCATTGATCCAAAAGATCCAAAAGTCAGCCCTTTTGGTCGACATGCTGCTAGATATCGCGTTGCCGCCGGTCGAGCGTTTCCTCGGAATTTGTCAACCAACCATTCTGATGGTATACGGCTTGACAAACCAAGAGTTTGTCATGGTAATGTCACGGCAACTCAACGAAATCCTCCTCGCTTCAGCTGTGGTGTTTTGATGTTTGGCCTGGTGGCGCTTTGAATTACCGCCTAGTCCAAAGGACCACAAGATGGCAGTTCTGCTCGAGGACAACGGCGCCCAAGCGAGGCCATACAAGTGGTGGCCCACACATTGCGCTGGACCCTATAAAATAGAAGATATGGCCCTTCTCGCTACCGTAAGATCACGTCACGGCGGTGGATCTGGATGCACTTTCGTGATTATGGGACTTGTATCATGAGAAATCAATAACAAGGGAGGCGATACGAAGACCCCGGAATGCGTAAAAAAACAATCGCTCGCACTGTACATTCATTGCTATCTCAACCTGTGTGCCCTTATCCAGCCCGTCGCCCGAACTCCCGCTAAACTACAGTCAACAACCATCCACTCACATATATCCAGGCTTTCCACCTCTGCCATCACTACCGCTACCACTACCCTCCTTATCCTTATCAGGCAGCGGCGGCAGCGGGGGGCTCCCCCTCCTAGCACCCTCCTCCCACTTCGCCTTCATCCTCTCATACTGCTCTTTCTGTTTCATTGTGCCTATCCTTCCTCTCCCTTCGCCGCCTTCAGTCCCTTTTTTTTCTGGGCTCGGATCCCTTGTAACTCCACCAGATGTTACGTCTCTGCTAGCCGCCCTGCTTGGGTCCCTGCTTCCACCTTCATGTACCTGCTTAGGTGGGCTAGACGTCTCGTAAGAATCCTCCTCTTCATACTCCGGAAATTTCCTCGTGACGTCTGACGCAGAGTCTCCTTTTACGAGGCCGTGGAGCTCCTCTTCGGTGGCTCCTTTGGTGTGCTCTGATCCTGAGGTGCCTCTGCTTCCCAACCCCAATCTCTGCTTATGGAAATTCGGCTCAGGTGCTGCCACCTCCTCATGGGCGTGTGAGCGTCTAAATACATTACTAAAGCTAAATTGCCGCTTAGCACCCTGATGTGGCCTCTCAGCCGCCAGGTGCGCCGAGGATGGCGCCCGACCGGCACCACTAGCAACAGAGGATGCGAGGCCTGAAATTCCGCCAAAGTTTCCAAAGGTGCTTTTAAAAGCGAGAGGTCCCTCGTCATGGCTCACAATCGTCTCAAGTCCAGAATCATATGCGTTCTTCCGGTCATTATCGGAAGCGGAAGAAGCGCCGTAGTACGCCGTATCAGGATGCAGAGTATTAGCGCGCGGAGTCGATGATTCGTAGGCTGGGGTATTCATCTCGTGTAACGGCAATGGCAAGGCGGGATTACCGTGCGAATCACTCACCGAGCCGGGCACCATAGACCTAGCTCTCGTGCGGAGCGAGCCGAAGAACCCGCCACCGAACGCAGAGTCGCGAGCGGAGTTAGGCCGGCCGTTGCCATGAGCTGCGTGGGGTTTGTCGTCCTGATCAGTCGGGAAATACGACATTCCCAACGGGGGATGAAGGGTAGGACTGCGGACCGGAGCGCGCGGAGTGAAAGGTCTACCGTGACTAGAACCAAGGGTTGTGCGACGACGACGAATACCGTCCCATTCGTATTCCATCTGCTCATCCTCACCCAACGTCTGGAGATGTGATTCTTCATGCAACCTCTTCACCTCAGCTAACTCCATCTTCTGTCTCGCATGGCTGAGCCTCCTTACAATACTCGCCGTGCCGCGGATAGCATCAGCCTTTGGATCCGACTCTGGCTGTTCCTGTTCTGCGATTGTACGCAGCTGGTTGAGGTCACCTGAGAAGACCGCTGCGTCTGGAACGTCTTTGGCGGACTTGGAAAGTTGGAGGAGCACGACGCCGGCGCAGATGGTGAGGAAGGACATGACGACTGTGATGATTTGAGTGGGTGTGCCTTTGAAGCCACGAAAGAGGATGGCGGAGGTGATGATGGTAGCGGAGGTGAAGGTTACGTAGTAGGTTGGGGTGACGAGGGCGGCGTTGAAGATGTTGAGTGCTTTCTGTGTGTTGTTAGTTTTGGACATGGAATTAACGTTTGAGGGAGGAAGCAGGACTTACGTTAAGGTACAGGATCTCGACCACTAACGTGACAATGACAAACGCCAATAGCACGTAAATGAACCAGCTGTTGAACTGTGGCTTCCCTCCTATCTGTGCCAGAATCGCACTCCCGAGTCCTTGCGTAGCAACAACACTCAGACCTCCGACCAGGGAACAGATGGACAGATAAACCATCACATTCTTGTTTCCATACCTTGGCCCTGCCCAGACAGCCAGGAATACTGAACTCAGAATGACAATGCCTCCATAGACCAAGATCCCCGGCTTCAGAACGTACTGCTGCATATCCTGAATATCTTTCACCGCACTACTACTTGGAATATTAAGACTAATATTCACCGCCCCAAGAATACAAAGCACACACCCCACAATTCCCACGGCACTTAATCTCTCCTTCAAAAAAATCGCCGACAACACCGTACTAATAACCACACTCAACGCCCCCAAACTCGCAACTAGAATAGCATCCGTAAAAGCGTACGCGATAAAGTTACAAATTTCCCCAATAACCATAAGCGTCATGCCACCCCACCACCACGCGTTTTTGAGGTAGCCGTACCCCTCGCCTGGGATCTCCGAGTATTTTTCGTTGGCTTTTAACAAGCCCTTCTTGGAGAAGATGAAGGAGACGCCGATGAAGAACCCACTGGCGACGGCGAGACAGATGCCGATTACTTTGTAGGAGGCGGGCCGGTCGTCGGCGCTGCCGCCGATGCCCGAGCGTACATAGAGAGTATGCGCCTCGTTGAGGACTTGGGGTATCGTTCGTGTAGTTGGTGCCATGGTGTTCACGAAGTACGTTGAGGTCGAGGTGAGGGAGCGCAGATGCGCTGAAGGACAATATCGTTGTGCGCCGGCTTAACCCATGTGCTTACTCTCCTCAAGTATGTGTATATGAGCTCAATGGTGATATCACCAATTGCAATCGCCAAATCGCAGTCGTGTCGTAGCTGTATGTTCGTAGCGATATACTGACGCTCGTTTTCCCAGCCTCTCGTAAACAAAAGCGCAAATCCTATCGGCTTTCCTCGTCTCTAGTATCCAACCTCGAGTCTTAGATGTTGCGTTACTCGTAAACAAAGCTCTCCTGTATGCAGATGCAATCTCATCGATGCTGTTTGTTTGCGCCACTTTTTGCGATGCTTGGTCGAGTACTAGATCTGCGCGCAAGCGCTCGTTTACGGTTGAGCCGTTCGGGTTGCGGGCTTGCTCGAGTGATAGCTGTCTAATGAATTCGCTGCTTATCGCGCGCTCTACAATCTTACAATCTCGGTTAAGAATAGTTAGAATGCGATTCTAGGCGATTGAGATCAGGATTAATCACATGGAGATTGATCAGAAGTGCCTGGGATTGTGGCTTTCTAGATATCGAAGGTGTGAGTTTGGGGTCCGTGGTGGTTTTGGCTAGGCTAGTTTTGGCGGTTGGTGGTGTGCTCAGCCCAGTTTTTGCCTTTCTTCACCAAGTGTTTCAGTGCGTGTCTGCTGAAGGTGATCCCTGTAGTTATCGTTGCTAGGACGGAAGTATAGCTTCGAGGTACTGTAACTCTATCATGCTAAAGTCCTAAATCTATCTACTATCCTCACTTTTCCCTCTCGCGACCAGGCCTCACACAAGCTTTCTCATGGCATCATGGTGTCTCATCCTCCATCCCAAATTCCAGATTCCACCATTCCATCCTGCATCCACCAAACCCGTCAAGGTCCCTGGATTGGCCCCAAAGACTGACAAGCCGTTGACATCAACTCCACCGGAGAGAGTCTGAATACCGCCGAGGAAGCCACACTCTAAACTCTATTCTCGGTGGTGTCTTTGTTGGTCGTCATACACTGGTATCATATGTACGAGTATAACTATCCTCGTGCGAACTTGGTACGCAGCCACACCTTTTCCCAACAGGATCATCAACAGGCTGCCAGATCTCAAAGCGGTTTCAGCTCTACATCCCAGCTGCTTACCTGGGAATCAGAGTTTTTACTATACTTTTGCCAATCAGTTGGTGTTCCCATTTACCCTATCATGAAGCAAGAACCCAGTGATGTACTTGTAGATGGTTAGAATTGGACGACTGCGATTAGATCTTCATAGCTGAGGAAACACTCATGTAGAGTCGTAGAATTTTGAACAGTGGAAGGCTCACATGCAGTCCCCGGTCTCAGGTACCTACGAGTAAAATACTGCACACACGAGCTTACAGTGAAGGCAAACGCATTAGCTCTAGAAGTATAGAAAATAGGAAACGCCACTCGTATGCATATGAGGTTAAAAATCCGAGGGAATCAAACCCTTTTTGTATTCTCATGGTATCGTCGTTACCATCAAGGGTCGCCATTTGCACTCGTCTACCCATCTACTTTTCGTTCCTTCATCAATCATCTAGCCAGCAATTCCAAAACTACCAGCCCAGATTCCACCAAACGCCAGGAGTACTCGGCAAGCAAACAACTTATCTGGCTAAACGCTCCTCAATCTTGCGCTTCTCCCTCTCCTTAACCTCCTTCATTTCCTCCTTAGTAGCATCATAAGCAACACTAACCTGATTAAACGGATTCTCGGGGCTCCTCTCAAACTCCTTCCTAATCTTCATCTCCTTCTGATTCTTCCTGAGTCCCTGTCCCGTCCCATCACTTTCCATCTCATTCATACGTCTCTCCTCAAACGCCGCATACGCAGCCTTAAACCTGCGCTCAGGATGCTTATCGATCTTCGCATCGGCTCCGGACGTAAGCGTAAGAGCGTCCAAAGCATTGTCAATGCCGGATGCGGAAATGGCACGAGCTGGTCCAGCTGGTGGGGCGTCGAGTTGGGAGAGGTCGAGACCACGGGATGGGGCGACTTTCTTCTCGGCGGCCTTGACCTTTCCTTTTGGTGCTGACTTGATCGACTTCTCCTCTTCGGCGAGAAGAGCAGCCTTCTCGGCTTTCTTGCGCTCTAACTCGGCCTTCTTTGTTGCCTCTGCCTCCCTGTCTCCAAGTCAGCAGCCACTCTCATCCCATCCTTTAAGTCTCGAACCGCAGATTCCGGCACAGACAAGGCAGGCGATAGGAATCCCGCATGCTCTCACATTTCCAGCAGGGTGTGACTTACTTCTTCGAACTATTCTTCGCCCCCTTCCCCCAGTCCTGCGCCTCCGCAGAATCAGCTTTCGCCTTCTCCGCCGCCGCCTTCTGCGCAGCAGCCTCAGCCTTCTGCGCGTTGCCGCCCTTCTTCTTGTCGTTTTCGCCGAATGCTTTCTTTGGCATCTTGATTGATTTCACTCCTCAAGCTGTCGTCTGAGTGTTATTGATCTGGTTTATAAGTTTCAGGTGATTTGAGGATGGGTGATTAAAGTTTGGATAAGTGAAAGGTAACGCCAAGCTCGAAATCAACAGTGACGATGGCGGGCAGGGTTGGGTTCGTGGTGGGGCAGAGACTCAGAACTCCAACACCGATAGAGTCACAGCCTCGTTGAATGCTTATCGAGTTATCGATGCTGGTCCTGTCGGAGTCGGTGATATTATATGCCGATATAAGGTGATGTTCAATGATTCGTGGCTGGATCTCAAGCATGAATGTTCATCAATATAGACAAAGCAGATTCACGGTTAGGCTCGTAGAACGAATCGAAAGCTCAAACTCAGTCTACACTCAAAGTTAGATATCTGATGAAGTTCGCTATCTTGTTCAAGTTCGCTCTAGCCTGCTATATAGTCTCTCCTTCCTGCTAGACTTACCGGCCACTATTTCCTTCCCAGCGAGCATTGCATTAGTTCATCGATAGCCATACTCTAGCAAACAAGACTGAGGCACAGAACCTCGGTATAAATTCATCGGCAGTCTCAGGTGGCTTCCGGGTCTCCAACAACCACAGCAAGCATGCAAAAAGAAAAGCTATTGATGGAGTTGTGAGTCTATCGTGATATCCTGCACTTGGGCTGGCTGACCAAAGTCCAGTAACGGGCTACGCTCCGCCAGCCCAGCCGGCGTATTAATGTCCCTTTCACCCCGCGACGCCTCCTTCTGGACCGGCGTAATCTTCGTGCGAGATGGTAAGAATGTCAACCACAGTCATCTATGTCATGGTTCCTGACACGCTCAGGACCATACTCAGGTGCAATCCTCCGCTTCTCCATCCGCTTCCCAGCACTGTATCCTGCTGTGCCACCGCTTGTAACGTTCTCGACGGATATCTTTCATCCACTGCTTGCGCCTTTGACTGTCCAATTGTATACATCTTCTGAGGACGATAGCACAGGCTTTATTATCCTAGATGATGAACGTTTGCCGCCTGGCGGCTTCAGTCTTCGTCATGGGTTTCCCAGCTGGTTTAAGCGGTCGCGGAGCCTGCAGGGTAGTAGTCAGGCGACTGGCAGTATCAAGAGTCCTAAGAATGTGGTAGGCGATCCAGCGAGTCCGAAGACTCCGGTGCAATCACTCAAGGAAACAGAAACTACCAAATTCTCACCAGCCTCCCCAGCCTCGGCTGGTGGATCGAGTCCTGACTCAGCTGCGTGGCGCAGTATGAGAGATCCGTCGGATATCGCCACCTTTGAGGTCTTAAGGTACATTCGCAGCGCCTTCGACGATGCTAGTGTGCTTGATGATGTCCCTCTTGAAGCAGCTGGCAACACTGGGGCTTGGAGAGCCTGGAAAGCTCACAGAGCTCAGGAAGCGCATGCGGCTCAGCTCAAGAAGAGCCAGTCCGGTTTCAAGGGCCAAAGGCAGTTGTCAATTGGGTCGCATCCAAGATCTCCGGTCAAAACGGCTCTTAGGCAGCCTGGTGAGTGGAACTGGGACGGAGTGTGGCTCCTTAGGGTGAAAAAGGGCATCGATCTCAGTATCTCTGAAGCTTCGTTGTATGGCAATACGATGGGCCCGGATGAGCTGGTAAGCATCTCCATGTCGTTCTTCGTTTGGTTGGAGCTAACAAGGCAGATCAACTTCGTGCCAGCGGATGCCGAAGCACTGAGCAGTGTCAACGAGGAGATGAAGCAGCGTGTTAAGGACGCCTGAGCAGCGCTCGGGTTTCTTCTGGCTGTGTGTTTAATGTGTCCATCAGAAGTAGATCTTGCCAGTATAGGAGATTGCAGCAGTTTAAGCTCGCAATTAGTGTGGTATAGCCTTCGCATACTATGATGGGTGTATAGTCATGCATTGGCAATATCATCATCCCAGACTGAAGAGTGGTTGATAGCTTAACTTGGGAGCAAATCTCTGTGAAACGCGACCGGGGAGGAGGCCGTGGGCAGCGACCAAACCATCGCCACGCCAATAGCACAACAATTGAAGTTTCGTAATACATAATTCAAGCTTCGTACTAGGGCAGTGGCTTTTCTCGTTATTGCCTGCTCTTAAATACTATTCTAGAGGCGGCAGCTTTCGAAAAAGTCGAGCACTCAAGCGTAGATTTACTTCCTTTTGGGGGGCTTCGAGCCGACAGGCTGATGCAGGTAGGTAGTTTCTGTGTTCCGATTTGCTTGCTCCGACGCTCTTGCGTCATTGAAGCCTGTATTGTGTTCGTTGTTGCCCAAATGCGAGTGGCGGTATCGGTTGCCGGTCCGAATCCTTGCCCAAGGTGCTTGGTAAGCACCCTGAGCGACTACCAGTGCACTTGCCAGCAACTAATAAAGCTGAGGAGATGGACCTGTATCTGGGTGACCTTTGGCCTTGTAGGCGTTGTTGTTGTATGTTGTCGCAGTCTCGTTAAACAGCTATTGGTTATTCCCGTCAGCATCCTTCTCGACCTCAAGCATTGGATAATGTCTACCCAACCAGAGATCGCTGCCGCTCCAGACAAGAACACCTATATTATCGCCGCCCTCATCTTGGTACCTATCGCTATCGCCGGTGTTGCAGCGTTTGTGGCAATTAAGACGACAGACATTCTCTCGTCTGCGAAGAGATTCATCGCCTGTTCACCGTTCACGGCTTGTGTGCGCGGTAGAAAGCTAAAGCACAATAAGTCGTTGGAGACGCTCCACCAGACGGATTCGTTCTACGACCTGGAGAGTGTACACTCGGCATCATCGCCGCAGAGAAAGAGGGAGCCTGTCGTGGAAGAGTCGCTGTTGGAGAGCGGAAAGAATAAGCAATGGAACCCGAGCCGCTCAGCACGGTTGGCCTGGAGCTTTGGCAGAAATTCGAAGCAGACATTGAAGTACCAAAACCCTTACGAATCAACAAACGCTCTGGTACCTACACAGCCTCAAATGGTAGCATTGAGAGTCGACCGGGAGATATCATTATCCCAAGACGACACTCGTCTCGCTCAGGAGTTCCCCCTAGTGCACAGCAGGAGGGACCATTCGGATGCCTGACGATTCATAAAAAACGTAAGGCCCGAAGTACCATTCTTACCCGGAGTGAGGACTCTCAATACGAATTGTTAAGCGAGTTACTCGACGTCGATACTTGGAGCATTAGTGGAGCAGTTCATTGGCCGACTAAGGGGTCTGGTGACTCTGCCACACCTCAATCCAAGAAGGCCATGACCGAGTTCTTTCCTCTTGCAAGCTCAACGCAAGCCAACTTGCAGAAACGCCCCGCATCCCCCGAGATAAAAGAAACATCCTCGCTCACACCTTTGTTTGATTTTTCTCTTCCCCTTTTATCACCACCACAACTTGACGACTATATTCCAAAACCTTCAATCTTCAAATTTTCGTTGCCACCCAGGAGTTCCAAGAGACCACGAAAGGAGCAAGCAACACCAAAAGACTCTACACTACGAGATCTTGCCAACCTGCCTCGCGTGAGACAGCTCCCACCACAGTCAGCAAAACTTCCACAGTCTCTCGCTGCCCCAACAACACAGCAGCACATAAGCAGGACAGGTAGGCTGACGTCTCGATTGAAAGAAAACTTCAGGCGGTCTTCGACAGTCGCTTCTTTACAGAGCGTCTTTCGGAAGGCCAGCCTGCCACGAGATATTAGTTTCACAACCACCGCTCCACTCCCACTTACACAACAACTCTTTGACAACCCTTCCATCAGCACGTCTGTTCCAATTACAACAGCGCCCATGCCTTTCATTGAAGACGTGAGTCCCCTACCCCTATAGTCCCACAATGGCTTCTAACACCTCTAGGACAATGGGAGCTCCAGCGGTTCCGATAGGTGCACAATGCCAAACGACCCAGTAAGTCAATCCATCACAACAACTTCCATAATATGTGGAAGTCGCTCTAATGCTCATCAGCCTAACACGGTTACGCCATCATCCCCAGAACCTGCCCACAATGTCGGGAAGGCTCCCAGCAGCGAACAAGCGTCAGCCATTGCCACACAGGACCCGTCTTCACGAGTAATGCCAACTATGTATCCGCTCGTGCTCCTCGAACCAGATGTGGAGTTTGTCTCCGATGTCTGCATGTCCTCCATCTGGGTCTTCGCCAGTATTCTGGCCGTCTTCAAAACGCCACAGAGAGGCCCATGTCATTGGCTCGAGAACAAAGATTCCTGCGGACTGCAATCTGGTGAGTTTCTTCCCCGCTAAATTGAAACAGTGCTGACGCCTCTCTTAGCCGGACAGATGCTCCGTGACGTCACCGTCACTCTGGAAGCTAACCCGGGCGTCTCCTCAATCGAGGCACTCGTCCCAATCGATATCGATGGCGGTGCACCCAATGTTCTCGTGGGCAGCGAGCCACTCACTCGCCTCTGTATTTATAAGCTCGAGCACGGCCAGTCGGTCCATTTCGCCTTCCAGGTTCGCTTCGAAGAGGTGGACGTCAGACGCTGGTCAGAGCGGTACCTTACTGTAACAATGCACTGGGGCAGCAACCTCTTTAATGTCGGTGACAAATTCTGTGCCTCGACAAGTACTCCTTTCACTATCAGGAGGTTCATGAACGCCATTGTTGAGCCAGCACGCCCACAGCCCAAACTTCTCGAAGGACGTGGGCTTGAATCAATGGCCTCTTTCAGGGAGAGTTTGAGACTCATAATGGGCGCCTTTCCGGCAAAACTCCCATATTACCCAGACCGTGGGCAATATGGTTACCAAGGGCCAGACCGCTTCCGTGACAACGAAAGTGGACCTCAACAATATGTCACCGTCTGGCCAGCTCCGTTCTCATGTGCCGAAGCTCAGGGCGCCCGACTTCCAAGAAATGTCAATAAGATTATCCCTGAACGTCTCCTTCGTGCTGACGATGTCACTCACTGGGCCGAGATTTGGGGTTGGGTGGTAGTCGCCGGACCACGGTTCCGTATGGATGTTCCACACGTTCTTGCTCAGTTGCAGTACCTTTGGCAGGAATACGTCCATCATATTTTCGAGACTTGCGAAGGATTAACTGCGAAAGTGTACGGGTGGCGTGGTTGGGAGCTTGCTAGCGCGTTACCACCGCGTTATGGAGACCACGTTTACGACGCCCTCCAGGATAACGGTCCAGAAAGCGACGGCCCCGCTTCTTCTCAGAATTCGATGTTTCGTGAGCCAATCTTTGAGAAAGATAATGAGCAGGACGCTATCGAAGAGGGCTTTGTCTCCACGGAGGTCACTGAGGAGGAACTTATCCGCATGGGTCTCGACCATCTCGTCACTACCAGAGATGCATCCACCAACACCAACATAGAAGAGGATCGTGGGGAAGATGTCCACGAGAACTCACCGCCCTGGGTTAATCATATGTACGTGCCACCTGGAGTAGTCGTCGACGACCAGCTCGTGCTCAGGGCACGTGATCATGGCGTTGCCGCTGTTCACTATGTCCACCCAGCTATCAGTTCTTTGGCCGGCTCCGTCACTGGCATGTCGTTAAATGGTGACTGCCGCGCTAGCTCAAGGTCCGGCACCGCTGATGCCGCCGATGTTGCCTCCATGTCTTCCATCGACTAAAGGTTAATTGTGCTGTTCGAGAGAAGGTGTTGTTTTGCTTTTTGGGACCGCCGAGGGCGAGTTGATGTGTGTGATTAAGAGTTGCGTGTGCGAGTGTCTCGGGGGAAGTGAACCGGCTGGCGATGACGGTGGCGTTGTTGATGACGACGAAGGTGATGATGATGATGGTGAACGTGAGGAGAGACTGTCGGTGCCGCAACACTTGCTATTTGCTGTACTACTACGAACAAAAGTGCATTTCCTGCTTTGCAAGATCAGAGTTGGACACACACAATGAAAGTATTTTGCTTGACGCGAGTATATCCTGTGCTTGATAATGACACGTGGTCCTCAGTATGGAATTGTCGATTTGAGAGTTTAGGGAAGGTGGCCCTGGGTCCTCGACGAACATACAGGATAACACGAAAGCCATTCTGCGCCTCTTCAAGATTTCGAGTCCCTAACTGGTTGTCTGAAGCTTTCACCAATTGAAAAATCAAATGAAGAGATAAAAGGTTTGGCCTTTGATCAATTAGCTTCCGGAATTTTTTGGCTTAAGACGACTGACGTCTGACAGGAGGACATGAAGGTCTTTCGGTGCACCTCATTGCTGCGTGTCGTTAACTATTTCTCTCCAGACTTGATTGACTATGAAGTCAATCTATAAAAAGGAGAATTTCAGCGTTTAATCGGTTAGCATACGAGATACGGAGGTGCTGGCCTGCAGCGTTTGCCAGGTGAGAGGACGAAAGTATAGTGTCACAAACAGTGACGCCATTGTCACAATTAAGCACGCAAACACGTAATTAAAGCATGGGTTGATTATGAGAAGGACAAGATGTTAATTATGCTAATGCCATCGCCGCAGGCAAGTACCCGGGGCGACTGCTGTCTCGCTAAGCGGCTTTCTTCAGTCTCGACCGATTTCAATCTCAACCAATAACTCGAAATTGCGGCCTTAGATCGGTTAGCATATGGGACGGTCGAGTCATAAGATCTGCGGGCGTTTGGGCAACAGTTTAGCACGAAGAGAAGTCAATCCAGTAACCAATTACAATCTCAAAGGAGATATTCGCGGCAGCCGGCTTGCTAGCCGGCCTCCGAACCTTGGGTCCTTGGAAACATCAATTTCGTGATCGAGCTCTGGCTGTTGGCCTGGTCAGAAGGGGGAGGATCGGGGAAATTGCTTGATTGTTAGGAAGTGTAGCACTATGGACATGGAGTGACTTTGTCGCGAGGCAAGCATGTAATCTATTATGCAAAGCACATTGGAGTATGTAAAAGACGAGAATTGTTTTTAGTTAAGGCCACCTCTGCAGAACGACTACTCAGAGTACTATAACCTCGCCAACCGGGGTTCATCAACATTGATCGATTTTTAAGGCAATCAATAGAGAGAGCTTGTTGGCCATTGGCTGGTTAGCACATCGAGAATCGTCAAGTCAAAGAACCTGCTGGCTTTTGGTTGGGAAGTGTAAGTATTTAGGGTTGCAGATAATATCGTTGTTGCCACAAGGACAGGGTGTATGAGGGCAGAATGTGAAAATGAAGAGACACAAAAGTGTTCATTGGCTAACTGGCTCTGACAGGCGAGGTTATGTTGAGCCTTCTGAAATGGTCAAGGCCTCGGACATACGTCCATTCTAAGCTCTGACCCATCACCACGAAGGGCCAGGTCTTGTCTGCCCTCGAATTACTTGGCCATTCTCAAGTGCACTTTAAGGTCAAAACTCCGTCGCTATGCCTGTGGTATCCTCCGAAACTCAAATCGCATGAGATCAGACTGAACCTGATCTGCATTGGATCTGAGTCACTAGACGGAAACTCAGGTGCAGGGATGAACTTAGCTGCAAGGTATCAGTATGAGAACAACGCTGTGAAGTGAAGAGATAGCAAGCGAGAACCTACGGTTCTTAGCATCTGTGGTTCTCAGCGTGAAGCTTCGCCGCTTCCTGGCCGCTGGCGAGCACGAGCTTGCGGTGCGAGACTGTAAGTTGGTATTAACTCAGTGTTCTCGATGGCTGCACGGTGCAGATATTATATTTGAGGGGGACAGTGGACGGTGGGCGGTACTGCAACTGAGGGAAGACGAATACTTAATGTTGCGGAACTGCGTCAAGCGACTGCCGCGGAAGTAAGTACCTATCCACGAGCCATCGCTGTAGTCCAACTTAGCCAAAGTTCCAGAGCCGGCGATGCACCTGAGATCTATGGTGCTTCTGCCCTTCCATGGCTCGTAGAGCCAGCAGACGAGCTCCCCATTGTCGCGGAGAATCAGGTCTGCTGGACCGCCGGTGCCAATCATGACGGTGCCGTCGAGGGTGAGGCATCCGCGGACGGTGACAGATATGGTGGCTAGGATGGCGAGGACGGAAGAAGCGGAGGTCTTCATATTGGATATTGGAAACGTATTTGACGTTGAGTGAGGTTGTGTGAGACGCCCTGTTTTGCGAGACGAAGTCAGCTGCTGATCCGGATTGGTAAATTGCGAGATATTGTGGAATGTGGGGGGGTATATACCGTAAAAGCGAGGTTGTTCTGCATTGCGAGAGAAAGTTAGCTGCTGATCTGAAGTAGAATGCGACGTGGGATTAAGATGTGACGCAGTGTATACCTGTAGAGGGATCTGAGGTTGTCCGTCTAGTGTACTGTACCTTGTTGTAAGTAGGTATTGTAAGGTGGAAGATATAAGAAGGAACAATAACTTGCTCCGCGCCATAGCCAGTCGGTCTCCACGGAATGTCCCGACGAACGAACTCTACTTTTCGTAAAAATCCCACGTGTATAGAGACCTCAACAATGCTACCTCCCTACCTCCCTCTCCTCATAAACCTTCTTCTCCGGCCTATCTCTCAACAACCTCTACACCATATTCTTCTTAGTGCCCATCCCATACCTCCTATCATTCTCTGCCCTCTCTATAAGTACTGCTTGCTTCTCAAGCGCCAGCTCTTCCGCTAACATCTAATAGAACTCCTCGTCTTTTGTCGTCCAGCTCTTTCAACGGCATCTTCTTCGCTGTCGACAAACATAGCATACGTACTCAACAAACGTACCTCCATGCCCAGGTCCAAGTACGTCGTTCTTCAGCTCAGATCGTTTTGAGATGCGGCGGTAGACTTGAAGTGGGCTTGGATCTCAGAGTATTCGGCGAGGTGGGTGTATGAGAGGCCAGGTGGCTCGTGAAGGAGGGGGGTGCGGAAGTTGAAGGTAGGTGATTGATAAGGAGAGGGAGGACAGGCAGGTTGACTTCGGCTGGGCTTCATGTTTGCGGCGGGTAAGGATGGAGAAAATGGAGGATAAGAAGGTTGTGGTGTATCTATCAGAGGCTTAGATTACTGAGGGGAAGTGCTCTGAGTGTCCCTAGGGCCTTGAGAATGCACTTTTAACATCAAGTCACACGCAGGTGTGGTTGTGATGTTGACTACGGCTCAGAACTCATGGTTCAATATGGTCGCAGGAGTATGAGATGAATTAGTCTATTTATTTCGGCAGAATCATCCTTAAAGCTTCGAATTGACGGAATTATGAAAACTGAAGGGTTCAGTGTCAACTAGGATGACTTGGCGCTAATCTCTGGTCACGCTTAAGTTGCATGATGCACCGAGGACTTAAGATTGCAATGCAACTTGTAGCTACTTCTGAGCAATCGGAGCAACCTAGCTCTTTCAGTCGGGCGTAAGAGCAGGATCTCATTGTCTATCTTCATCTTTTCCACTTGCTCGTCTAGAGATGTCGTCCAGCAAGGTTGGCGGAGCAACGACTGGCATTCCTAGCCCAGGAACACCCGAATTCTACGTTGGTGCCAAGTCCACTGACAGCAGCTCAGCGTTCCACGCCAACATGCTATCTCTCCCTGTAAAGTTCTAGAACAATATACTTATCATTCCGGACTAGTATACAGCTCCATCGCTACACATCTCGGCTCATAAAGTCCAAATCTGGCAGTTCATAGCCCACTACCCCCACGACGTCATAAATGCCACAAAAATAGCAGCCGCCCTGCCCAACCAGCTAGCGCATCCCGCACGGGACTGCCTAGACTCCATGCGCCAGCGGGGATTTCCTTGGTTTGCAGCGTTTAACGGGCACACATCGCACCAACCACCTGCATTTCGGCCATGTGAGTTTTTAGAGGTGGCTGGAACGACCAGTGAGCAAGGCGAGTTCGGAGGTATCTACGTAGTTTCTGCCAATTGCGCACTCTTGTTTCTTTAAAAATCTAGCGTCCTGCATCTATTGCTTTATTTCTCTCGTTCCGATTTTTGCCACTTGTGTATACTTACGTGCGTAGCTTTGCGACAAGAGGATTTGTGCGCCAATCAGTTAGCAGAGACGGCTGAAACGAGACCAAGTACCAATTTACACCGGCGCAAACAAGATCCGGATTGCGCTTGCTGCGAGGCGACGACGAAGAGAGTGACGACATTTGCTTTGCGACAGCGACATTGCTTACACAAACAACTCGCGCAATATACTTCTGCTTTCGTTCTCCGAGAACAGCTCGAGTCCTCGACACGACAGAGGCTCATTACATCGAAGGGTTCAATCGAGCAGGTAGCCGACGACGAATAACAGGCTGTGCGAGTACTTGTGGGACACACCACCTGAGAGTCGAGATGTATAGAGCTGTCTTTTAGGACAACGAATTCTCAAGCGACGAAACTTAAGAGCACATATTATCTCCACACCGCAGGCATATATATACCCAACTTCTAGCTTAGAACGACATATCGAAGCTCAATAGTTCTCGCATCAAACAACTACTGGCACCTACCAATTCGCATCTACACCATATACCCAGTTCCAGCCAAACATACACAAAAATGGCACCAGTACCACCACCCACCAACACAACCCCCTCATTCTACGCCTCTGACGCCTTAGCATCGCTTAAGCACGGTTCAGAAGACTACAACCGCCTCGTCGCTTCCCTCCCAAAAACTACAGTCCCAGATTTCACCCACAAAGTCTCCAAGCGTCAAGAAACCGTCCGCCCCGTAAACGGCATCGTCGGCATTCCAGCAACCTACAGAAATCTCAACGGCCCCCCAGCCGGGCAAGTCATCGGTATCGTGCTCGGCTCCGTCTTCGGTTTCATCCTACTCATTTGGTTGGTCTACAGCCTGAGTAAACCGAAAGATCGGGTTATTGAGGACTCGGTGGTGACGAGCGAGCCGCCGATGAGGGAGAGGAGGAAGAGTAGGCATAGCCATAGGCGGCGGAGTAGGAGTCCGAGTATCGATGTGGAGAGAAGAGAGAGGGTGATTAGGGAGACGAGGGAGGTTGTGACAGATGGGCCGGGGATTGTGCCGATGCCAGTGCCAATGCCGATGTATCAGAGAGAGCCGCAAATTGTGGGACAGTTCGTGGAGGAGAGGAGGGAAAGGGGGATTAGTAGGCCCAGGACGGCGACGAGTGATGACATGGATGAGGTTGTTGTGATCGAAGAGCACAGCCGAAGTCCACCTAGGAGTCGCAGGCGGAGTCGCTCGAGGCGCGGCAGTGGCGGATACAGGCCAGTAGATCCGGATCGTTGGGGAGGCGGGGATGCGGATATGAGGAGGGTGAGGAGGCACTGACTTGATCGATGGCACAGGAATGATTTTGGAGTTGATGGACATTTTGACACCATTTTGGAGGAGGTGATGGGAAGCGTATACCTGAGATATCCAAGGACAGTAACAAGAGGACAGCGGGATTGTAATTTAGCATCTTGGATCTGCTTGTGAAAGGCTGTGTGAAAAAAGACATCGTGGGTTTTAATCGGGTACTCGAATATGGTGGGCCTATAAAGCCAATTGTGGGCGGGAAGGATGAAAACGATGGTTGATTAATTGATGAGTGGTGGCGGAAGTGTTGTGACCGATTTGGCAGTCGATTCACAACAAATGACAAAGATGCACCGTTGTAATTGAGCTATGTTTACAACAACTAGTCTAATAGGTCAGCACCAAGAAACTTACAATAAGAGCATTTCTTTAATGAGATAGTAAATTTTATAAGTTCCATCTTCAAGGTCTCAGTCGTGCTCCAGATGCCGATTTTCTATGGCCACTAACATTTGTAAATAATATCTGCTCGAAATACGTTAGCCAATCAGAGGGGCTGTAGCTCAGTGGTAGAGCGTTCGCTTTGCATTATGTGCTTATCTGTGAAAGGCCCAGGGTTCGATCCCCTGCCGCTCCATTTTGCCGTCTACATTTTAACTGTGTGGGTTATGGCGGCCATGAATAAGTTGGGGGACATTGTGGACATGGTGGAATGTGGACATTGTGGAGTGAGTGGGATATGATTGGAATAGCGGCGGGAGCTAGTGGATGGGCTAGCTTTTGAATGTGAGAGTTAGGGCGATGAGTGGAGGTGGGTGTGATGCTGAGTGAGGTGAGTATGGTCATGGGCTGTTGTGAGTGGTGTTTAACTGGGTTTCTTTGGGAAATTACTCAGCTACCACCGTTCTGCTAGTGGTTTACGAAACTACCATTCTCCGCCTCTTCATTACTTAAAAAGCCACTCTAGCACAAAACCCTTTACGTCCAGTATTGACCATTCACAGTACACTAATTAGTTACGCAGTCCCCGGCCCATGTAGTCTCAACTTGAGAGAAACGAAGAGAGCTGAAAAATTGACATAATAATCAAACCTATACACACCTAACAGATTAGTGTTTATTAGAATATCATCTGCCACAACCACACACAATTTAGGAACGGATAACGGTGGTGCTCCTAAACTCGAAACTTTCTTCCCTACAGCTGGCCACAGCAACAAGTTGTTGTCTGCATTGACTTTCATTATGTTAACCTGTTAGCATGCACAAGAATGTAAACCAGGGGAGATCTTGTTGTTTTGTGTGGTGCCTGTAACACGAAATGGCGGTTTTGACACCTAAATCCTCGAAAGTGGCAGTTTAGAAAATCAGCCGCCGCTGAGTGGTAGTTGGGCGATTAATTGTCCGTTTCTTTTTAGGTACTGCCGCTATTGTGAGCTTGCACAGTCCCCATTCCATATATATGTCCATACATGTACACTTGGCTGCCCTGTTCCAGCTTCGTTTACTCTACTGTAGCGCGCTAAGCAGTTATGTTGTCGCCTTTGGCCCCTGCCCATGTCGCTGTTCGTGGTTGCTGCCTTCCTGACCACATCGACACCAGAACCTGCACCTTTCTCATACCAAACACGAACCACATATTAAAACCAAGAACTAAACACGGTCAGACTACCTACCAGAAGAACCTATCATTCACACCTTATCTATCAACGAGCAAGAGCACTAGGGGAACTTTGACCGTAATTGCGACTCACGGAATTGCGACCGTTGAACGCCAGCATAGATACTGCACAGCACTTACCTTGGCATCCTACTTCTCTCCACGAGAAGGCGTATCATATACCACAAAGACCATTATCATCCCACAGAGCAAGAACCATGGCGCAAATTACGTCAGTCAAATTCGATATGTCGACGATCCCAAAGACCTTCCCACCGGGCCTCGCACCCCAAGAGTCCTTGCTGTCATGAGAATCTCGCGCGAAGTACAGGCTGCGCCTGGCCTCGTTCCATTCTCCGACCCACATTCCGTCAAAGAGTCCACCGTTGCTCTGGTACACAAGCTCTCTCTGACGTCGAAATGCGCATTCTTTAGGACAGTCGAGACATTCGTCGACCAGCATTACGATATCGGAGCAGACCTTAATGCGAGGATGACAATGCTCGGCAACGCAGTATTCGTTCCGGGGTCTTTGAGCGAACAGGAGCTGGCACAGAATAAAGCGGTCTTCGATGTCCTCGTACGCCGCCCCACCAGTCTCCGCAACACCGATACACATATACCAGAGGAGCCGCCAGCATACACTGCTAAAGTAGCAGTATCATGTCCCCAGTACAAGGCCGCTAAAAGAGTTCCAGTCGAGGAGTACCTTCAGGACCAGCACAAGAATCACATCTCCAGCTCGGTCGACCATAAAACCGATGTGCGCCTCCTCTACAGGGCAATGGAAGGCCCTCTTGAGGACCGGCTGTACGCAAAATTTGCACTGTTGCCAGTGTCTCATCCGGGACGCGCCTATGGAATGGGTATGTTTAGCCCGCTGAATCTTACCCTGGGCACGCGCTGGCGTTATTATGCCAAGCATCCTTCCACGACCACGAGTTTACCTGCTTATGGTGATATAGAGTTGGCAGGACTGCCTGACTACTTGACAGCGCGTTTAGAGAGGTCGAAACTTCGGACATTCCCCGATTGGAGGTTTTCCCATGATGCTAGGGGGGACAATATGGCCGAAGAAACCAGCCTGGAAGAGTTCGTGAGAACTGGTGACGCTTATCACACCCTCGGGCATAAAGACAACAATATTAGCTATCGCACCCTCAGACATTGCGATTCCGATCTTAGCTTGGAATTTCATGGTGGTGCCGAAGTACTGACTACAGCCATTCGTCAGGCATTGGGTGTGGAGGCACAAGACTGGTCAAGGGACTGCGAGTTTGAGCCAACATCTCCGAGCAGCTCATCGTCACATCAGAAGCCTCTCCACCCAGATGACAGCTCTCGCCGTGACCACGAGGTTTCGCAGTCATTCGTTGCTCAAACTCACCCTACATTGAGCACGGAGGATGCTATTATTGGAAGGTTTTCGCTTTCTCGGAAACCTTATGTGATGAGCGTAAAGAGCTCTGCTTGCTCGATGACTCTCACAGCCAATACTCCATCGAAGAGGCTATTCACAGATAGCGGGGTCGACATAGAGACCCGTCACAACTCTCATCATCAACGCGTGGGTGCTCGACTCGAGGAAGCAGCAGCATTCTCCGTGGTTCAAGCGCCTCCATCCCCCTTGGCCAATATCACTACCGATCCACACATCGCTACTCCTGAGATGGCAAGGAGCACGGTTGGCAATCTTAGCGCGATGAATGATAACTCTGAGCTCGATGTCAGCGAAGCCAGTGACATAATAGCGTCTGTACTCTCTACGTTATCTTTCGGCGACAGCGAAGCTGGTGAAGGCCACGCAAATGATAACGATGCCACAAGTGTCGTTGCAGGTCCTTCTTCTCGTCATCTTTTGGCCGACATTGACAAATCTCCGGACGCGGTCCAGGGCAACACTGATGATACTGGCAGAGCTGATCCGGTTCAGACAATATTGGTTGAGAACCCATGCCAGATCCAAGCTAAGGAGAAGGAGAGCAAGGAAGGACTTGCGCCATTTCCAGAAGTGAATAGACCTGAACCTGGAGAGCTCGAGATGTATGCTAAGACTTTTCAGCTCGGAGGCCTCGGCTTCATTCCCACGACTCCGAAAGCCCAGAAACGAATTGGGGATGTATCCAGTGTGAAACCAGTTGAGGGCTGCAAAAAGTAAGTAGCTCCCCATTCCTTTGCAAACGTATAGTGGCCAACTTGGGGCTAGGTACCGCCACTACGAGTCTTCAATGCATCTCATCGAGGGAGGTCAAAGCCCCCAGAGCGTGAGAAAAGAAACTCTGCAAAGGAGGGATATTTCAGTTTTCGACAATGACAGCGAAGGTGAGAACGAAGTTCCACCAGCTCGCCGCAAGCCAAGCTCTGCGTTGACAAGTACAAGGTGTCCACGCCCATACGGACGTTTGCGTCGAGAGGACCGAGCCTCTCAGTGCGTCGGCGGCTGAAGCGCTGAGAGATGCGACAATATCTCCCACTTCGTGGTGCAGAAGCCCCTGTCTGCTAAGCGAAAGTCAGTCGTTGAGCGATGTGCTCGAGGCCAGTTGCGACGAAGGAGAAGAACCAGCAAAGGTGGACATGAAGGGAAAAGGAATTGCAAAGAATAGAATCAACCAGCAAACAACTAACGACGAACCTGAAGATTACTTCGGCCTCACGTCTGTGTCAACGAAGGAGAGAAGGTGGAAAGAGAACGAGCCAGCAGAGATGCCTAGACTCCGGACTCCTCTGAGAGGCAAATATAAACAAGAGAATTTGAATCTTGACGGCGCAAATGATCCACTAGACTGCGCCACCATGATCAGTTCTGCGATCTATGAATCTGATACCTCTATCCACTCGATCGAAAGGAAGACAATGGACTGGCTCGACCACGAGCTCGCAAAAAATATCTCCGAGGACGAAAAGGCAACCATTCCAACCCCCGAACAGAAGGAAGAGGTTAAGAATGTTGGCTCGCCAGTTAAGAAGGGTCCGGCAATGCAGGAATATGCTCCTGTATGGGATTCTGACAGCGACGAGGAGGATAAAGCTAAGCTCATAATCATGCCGATAGCCAATAAGCCTCTAAACATACCCGTGACGAAGCACAAGCGACGAGAGCGACAAGAGCTAGTAGTAAATCGGCCACCCGACGACCCGTTCAAACCAAAATTTGTTCAGAGAGACTTTCCGAATGCGCCTTCGCTCGCAGGAGATATTGGCATGCATCGCAAGAGCTATGATTCTTGGCCTCCGGCTTCCAATCAACATTACAAGAAGGTGGAGAAGATCGACTGGTACTCCCAAACAAGGTCACCGAATAGGAGCTCTAGTAGCAGACCAATGTCGCCGCGCTTGCGTTATAGTGGGAGGCCATCCATGGGTAGGGCGTCTACGAACCAGAGCGAGGGCGGCCTTAGCACGTTCACAGAGAACTCCACTCAGGGATCACCTTCTGGACGTGCTGCCCACCCTGAACAGAGTGAGCCTGTGGGCGTTATGAGCCCAACCACAGAAAGGAATCCTACCAAGAAACATGGTAAGCACATCCTAGGGATTCGGCCCAACCAAACTTTGGAAAACAGGTTAACCCACATACCAGTTTCGTTCTCAAGAGGCGAGCAGATCTTCAGCTTCGACGAAGAAGAAGACGGCCGTCTCGAATTCTGCGGCGTGTGCAAGAAAAGACACATCGAGCCTGGACCACCTTCGATGCTTCCACAGCGCGACAAATGCCTTAGCATGCTTCCTCAATACTTCCCAAAGAGCAGATATCCGGGAGAAGAATGGAAGGAGTTCATCCGTCGCACCAACGAACACCTTCGTATCTGCCAAGCTCTCGACGGCCACGGCGACCTTGTAGTTAAAACCACCGACTGGAATATCGAGTACCACGATCGCTCGCCCGACTGGGAGATGGCGGGCCGAACTGGTGGGTGGTGGAAGTGCAGGGTTGGGAGCGAGGATCCAAAGGTGCACAAGGTGGAGAAGGAGTGCAAGAAGTGTATTCAGCATGCGATTCAGAAGGAGCAGGCGATTGAGAGGACGAGGCGGAATAATGAGGGAAATGTGAGTCCGGTTGAGAGGTCCAAGCGGGATTTGGGCGTACAAGGGCAGGGTGCAGAGAGTCCGTTGTATAGGTTGCGGAAGGCGAAGTGGGAGAGTGAGAGGTGGACGGAGAGGTATATGAGGATAGGAATGGAGGAGGATAAGAGGATTGTGGTTGAGAGGATGAAGAGGCGGGGGTATTGATATGGTGTTTTTAATGGTATGGATGTAACGGTAATGATGATGGCGCGGAGAGATGCGGCAAGCAACCGGCGTGAGGCGGAGGAGTATTTCATCTTTTTTCTGCATTGCGATGCGCTTTGGCGCTGTTCTTTTGCACAAGATACCACTGCTGGCACTCATTCAGGGTACAACTACTAGCTTTCTCTTAGGCCTGATAATGAAGTAATCGTAATATTGGATTTCTTTCCGAAGGCGAGTGAAATGCCTTGGCTTGAATGGCTGAAGAGTGATACTCACTGGCTAGCCCAGGTTTCCTACTTACATGATAGTTGAAGCTTCCGAACTCACCGATCCTCGCTTTAACCCGTCATTGCATTACGCTTCTCCTCTGCTGACCTGCTGCATGTTCAGGCACTGAGTATTTCGATGCCGGTTGGAGGACGCGGACGTAATGGAGATGCTTGGCGACGAGTCCGGGGTGTTCAAACTCATCGTCAAGAATCTCCATGACGTCTGCGTTCTCCAACAGCTATGTAAACACTCCATCCACATAAATGGTGCCGTCCATGGAAGTCTTGCATGGATCCTTCTCTTGCGCTTTTTTCAGACCGCTGCTTTGAATGAGTGCGAGCTAAGCTGCCTCGATATTGGACGCCAGAATGTTTGACCGAGGCTCTTAACCCGGAGACGGCCTTGGTTCAGATGGTATCTCAAACTGGCCCAGACAGGATCGTCCTTCGTGTCTCACCGGCAGGCTTCTGGCCAACCAGTATCCATGCAGTCTGTTCCGTTGGCTCTTGTTTTTCACTTCCCCACCCCAACAGCCTCCCCTTGCCAAAGCAGCAAAACCTCCTTCTCTCCGTCCTTCGCATACCTCACACCAACACCCACCCCTTCGAGCCCTTCCTCCTCGGCTCTTCGGTTCCATATCATTTGGACGATCCTGCCTTCCGCAGTACATGTAACACACCCCATCGGCCACCTGGACCTTCCTAGCGCTTCCCTCATCCCCTTCGTCGCCGGCCTCTGAGAGACCAGCAACCCTAGCACTCCGCCTTGTTTATAATCGTGGGGCGCACCGGCAAATGCACCCTCAAGCTCGCGGATCTGATGGGGACTGCCGCGTCGGGAGAGGGCTTTACATTGGACGAGGACCTTAAGGTCGATAGACCGAGATGCGTGGGACGAGTTGGGGGGAATGGGGATGGTCCAAGACCCGAGGAGATCGATGCCATAATCGTCTTTTCCGCCGATGCGCGAGAGGGCGAAGCCGAGGTGCGAGAGAGAGGATTGGGTGGTGTATTCGTAGCGCGTGCCTACGTAGACTGTAGAATCAGGATTAAGTCCCGATTTCGAGGTGTAGGATAAAAAGCTTTGTAGATCGTGATGTGAACCATTCTTCAGAGATGATGTCTCTTTCGGGGCATTTTTTTTTCTTGATCTGGGTGAGTTCGTTGCTTTCAAAGGTAGATTCTTAGCAGCATGGTCCGTAGAGCTGCATAGGGGAACTCCATAGTCTTTTGATGACTCCTCAATAGTATCTTCTACGCTCGAATCCACTGGATTAACTGCTTCGGTCGAGTAGCAAAATCGAGATGAACTGAAATGGCGAGGTAGAAGCCTGTTATAACATCTTCTCAAATACATCACGCAGCCGCCCAATTATTAAGCAACCTGCTGACCACCTTTAACCGAGCTGAAGCGCTGCTAGCCTTTTCTTCATAACTCTTTCATTTCCAGCTCCCACAGTCGAGGTCGACACTCTGCAAGGCTACACCTTTAGTTCGCCGCTAACCAGTTTCCAGATCGCAGATCTCTTGGCATCCTTATCACCAGGACCATCGCAGCCTTGCAGGCTCACGACCTCCCAATGCTAGCAAGTGAAGTTGTCTTAACCTCGGAAAGATTTCAGTCCCAGATATGGCGGACAGGTTGACACAGCTGCAGGATGCTGTTGACCAGGTAAGGACTTAAGAACTTGAGGGAGGTGGGGTGGGCAAGACTGATTGGAATAGCTGGCGCATCAATTCGTAGCAGCCTACTACTTCGTCAACAAACACCACGAGCTTGTACCCGTAAATCCCACAGACAAACCGCGTGAAGGGGACACGGAATTGGAAGGCAGTAAGTCTCCCATGTCCATCCCATCCCTTCCCCTCTCTTATCATATACTCACGTTTCATAGTTGAGCCATACTCCAAGAAAGATTTCGAAGACGGCCAACGGGAGCTCGCCAAAGACCTGATTATGCGGGAACAGCAGATCGAGCTCCTCATTTCGTCACTTCCGGGCTTGGAGAATAGTGAGGAAAACCAGACGGAGAGGATTAAGAGGCTGGAGGAGGAGTTGAGGGGGGAGGAGGAGAAGAGGAGTGTGGCTGTTAGGGAGAAGGAAGTGCTGCTTGAGAAGCTGGATGAGATTATTAGGAGTATTAGGAGACCTTGAAGCAACAGCGAGGAGACAGAATTGGTGTTCGGTAGTAAGAAAGGATGTTATGCACGATGCAAAGGAGTATGGGAAGTTTGGGATACCCGGATTAAGTCCACACGTTGAAATTGAGAACTAAGCACGCTTTCTATGAACTCCTGATCATCCAAGATCGCTCTATCCATGCAGACTGTGTAGCCTAATGTCGACTACTGTAAACGATCGAACCATCTAAAACTCCCGCTAAATTTGAAAACCCTTAATGCATGATGGCATGGCACCAAATTTGTTGACAAGCTTAAGACTCGAAGAACTGAGGGAACACTTCCTTCAACTCCTTCAAGTTAGAAATGCGGTGGAAGTCACCAGCATTATCCGGTGCCTTATACCCCTCACTTCCCTCAACAAGCTGAACAGTGTTCCATCCAAGCTTAACAGCAGCCGAGCAGTTCAACTTCGAGTCATCTGCCCAATGTTAGCACGAAGCACAACCTATATGCTAACTTATTTGATCAACTCACCAACAAAATAACAATCCTCCACCCTCCCCACTTCCGCCTCCCTCATCGCCTTCCGAAACATCCCTTCAGCAGGCTTGCACACCAGTGGATTAGCACCATAATCACAATACGTCAGTCCCTCAAACAGATCCTCGATCCCAAGGATCCCAACCACCCTCTTTCCATGATTGATGTAGGCATTCGTAAACAACCACATCTTCACCTTGCTCTTGTTAATCGATTCCAAAAGGGCACGCAGCTCTGGGTCTGGGAGCAAGATGTCTTCAAGTGGAAGCGCATCGTCGACTTGGCAGTTGTACTCAAGGGGATCGATCTCGTGGTGGCGGACTAGACCTTCGATGGCGAGGCCGTAGGACTTGTAGTATTCTTGGTGGAGGCGGAAGGCTTCTGATTGGTCGAGAGAAAGGTGCTTTATGAAGTATGCGTCGATCAACTTGCTCATGTGATCGTGGACGTTTCTGTCTGGAGCGGTGTTAGTATCTCGTAAGCGTGATGCTATAGAATAGACGTGGGCAAACTCTTTGAGTATAACTAAGGCCATGTTAGTTTACTGAGAATATATTGACGCTCGAAACACATACACAATTATCGATGTCAAAGAAGAACACTGGTCTGGTGTCTGGTGAGACTGAACCCATTTTAGATTTACGTATGTGTTGTTGAAGTGTAAATTTAAAATTAAAGCTTATATGGAACTTTGGTTGCGAGTGTGTGGTTGGAAAACCATGCAAGAACAAGCGAGTATTTCCGCTTTAAGTATTTGTTGTTCTAGGTGACTCTAAATCTGTGCCAAGGTTCGCCTCGCATTTAGGTACACAGGTACTTTACTTGGCAGACTGAAGTGGCGAAGCTCTCTTTGGTGTCTCGCCAATCACCGTGCTCCATGCTGCTAGCGCCATCACAGGGGTGGCTGGCTTCCGCCAACCTTCCTGGCCCGCAAGCCTCGTGTAAACTACGACATTTGCTGACAACCACGTTTGGTTTAAGCTCCGCACAACGACGCCTGTACTATTGTATTTGCGGGAGAAACTGTGTTAGTTGCTCAGGCGGATTGAGAATATATACTGCTGCGAAGCAATTATTTCCGACGATCGATTGGCGGCAGATAAAAGGGCGATTGAAGGAGCTGAGATGGCGCAAAGCGCGATCGCGTCGCTGCCAACGAACAGCTCGACAATGAATCTGACGGAGGAGCAACGAAAGGAGTTGCGCGAGTATGAGAAGATCATTCACTTTCGTGATGTTGTCTATTCAGGAGCCCATCCACGTATCAAGCTTCCGTCACATATGGCCGTGAAGCCACTCCCGACCACGTCGATACCGACTGCACCTCAGCCGAACTCTACTGCTCCAGCTGTCGCTACACCTAACACGGCTGAGAAGAGGAATAAGAGGCAGGAGAAGACACAGGGTGCTGGCCGGAGTCCGGGAGCTGTAAAGGCCGACACGACAGAAGAAAGAAGACCTTTACTTCGCAAGGCTAACAACACAGGTATCGACCCGATATTCCTTGAGAAGTCCGACATCCTCAGAAAAGCCGAGATACAAATCCGTAGAAGGGATATCGAAAGAATTTTGAGAGAACAGATTGCAAAACAGCAGACTGCCGCCAAAGTTGCGCAAGTCACCGGAGTGGTGGAACAGCTTCCTGACTTCGATGTGCACGAAGTGTTGAGCAAAGCGTTGGCGATTGCCAGAGCTCAGCCGGTGGATGTGAGGCATGCATTGGGGGGGAGAGAACCAAGTCCTGCTGCAAGCGATTCCTTTGACGACAATACGTTCTACTCCAGTGTAGTAGAGAGCCCTGAACTCAGTACTAGCTCGCACGAGCGTCTGGAGACTGGTGAGGTTACTTCGCGTCCACCCGTTCCTTTATCTTCTGCATTTGATGGCAAACCCGCGTCTGAGTCTGCGAATGACCTTCAAAAACGTGGTCAAGACGATTTGTCTTCTTCACGTACTGCTATTCCTGGGTTGCAAGCGGCTCGGCGAAAGCAGACTCCACCGTCCCAGCATGGTTTGCAGGGTCGTGAGCAGTCCCTTCCATTTAGACCAAGTTCTCCAAATCGTTCTCAACAGCCCCAGCAAGGTTATCGCTCTCAAGAGGGCACTCCAGCAAATTCTCAATCTACTGGATCGCGGGGCTTGACAGCCAATGGCCGCCAAGGTGCTGATCGTTCCAATGCTACTTCCTCGACAGGAAGTGTGATTACACGCCCGGAAGGCACTCATCCATCACGTATGGATGTCGACAGTGCTATAACCTTAAAAGAGACAGCAGCTCAAGTCAATAGGCAAGTCTCAGATGTTGTTCCGCAGCAACGCCGTCCCATGTCAGCAGATGAGCCAGGTGACGTTCGCAACTTCAACCTCTCGCCTGTTGCCCCTCAGCCCGTCAGAGTATCACCTCTTGCAACCGCAAAGGGTCCACCATTCGCCCAGCGGATCTTGGCTATGGATAATTCCGGGGGCAATGATGGCGCGCCTACTGGCCGTTCGACTGCCGCTTCTACGCAAGATGGCAAGCAGAAAGGAAAGAGAAAGCACAGTAATGGAAGACCAGGCGCACCAACCAGCCCTGCCTCTCCATATATCAAGACAGAACCTCGTTCGCCCTCCCCTTTCATGCCAGCACCATTGCCGCGCCCCAATAAACGCCCTCGGCAAACAGCTCAGCAAAGCGGCGGATTGGATTACGATGAGCAAAGCTACGAGGAACCGAAGCCGAAGCCTAAACAGCCGCAACAACAGCCAAGCCAGCGGAATGCCAGAAATGCAAGACCTCAACCACCACCACAACAACATGATGCTCAAAATCTTATGGAGATTGATGAGCCGCGTTATCGTAGAGCTCTGCAGGACGAATCGCAGCAGCGGATGGTCGTCAGCCATGAAGTATCTCGTATTCCACATTCTCCAAGAAACCGGGCTGTTCCGTACTCGCCATATGAGCAGCGTGTTGCACGTCCATCTACACAGTTGGACATCGATCCATACGAGCAGTCGCCGAGGTATATACAGACACCTATCTCCGCATCGGTCCGTCCAGAGTTCGGCAGGGATGGGTCCGCTGACCTAGAAGACCGTCCAAGACGCTCTCCAATAATGATGGCGCCACCGCCACGAATGTCCTCTCGCTTGGTTGTTGATGAGTATGGCAATCAATACTATGCTTCCATTCCTGTTGTCCCCAGGCAGTCCATGTTACCACAATCCAGAGTTGAGCAGGAGTACATATTTGACAGGCCAACACCAAGAAGAGTTGCACGACCAGTTCAGCACGTTTATGGAGAAGATGGTGTCTTGTATCAGAGAGAGCCGACATACGCGCCCCAGCAGCGCGTTATTTACGTGCCCGACCACCTGTCACCAATGACGCCAGTCACTCGTCAACGTGCGGTTTCAATGAGGCCACCACCTCCTGCTCAGCCACCTGCCGAAGAGATCTCAGAATTGGAGCCAACTGAGGTACGCCATAGAGAATATTCAAGAATGCCAACAGCTAGGGCTGCTCAGGACGGCTATGTTCGTGTCAACGACGACAACTTTGTACGACTTCAGAATGGCCCTCGCGGCCGTCAAGTTACGCATTTTGAGCAGCCTCAGATCATGAGAGTTGCTAGCGTAAGGCCAGAACAGAATATCAGGTATGAAGCTCCTCCTGTCGAGTGTTATGGAAGACAGCATAGCCAGGTCTCTGGGACACATGTTAGAAGAGAACGTGGCATGAGCATTCGTGAAGAGGACAGCTTCGTGGATGACACATCACCCATCTACAGAACGTTCGGTAACAGACCTGGCGAAGGGATGGGACCTCCACGTCGGGAGTATCTCCAGCCAGTGGGAAGGCACCAGTCTGTCAGGCCGGCTGCCTCGGATATGGATGATGAGGTCGAGTATGTGTCACAGCAGCCAGTAAGGCAGGTCGTCAGAAGGATGGAAGGACACGTTGAGTACGCACCAAGAAGAGACCCACAATTGGGTTATGATGGTCAGCCGCAGTATTTGCCGAGAAGACAGGTACAGCAGATTGATGAGGATGAAGATCATCAACAGGCGGTTTACAGATAGGGGAGAATACCCTTATTTGAGCAGTGGTTGTCTGCATAGTTTGAAGAAGGCAAAATGAGATTAGGTAATAACACCATAGCAATGTATGCCAGCAAAAACAAATTCAATTTCCACAATATTTCTCGTATGTATGAACTTAACCTGTGATCGTGACTCTATGTGAACACTTGATTTGCTTGTTCATTTTCTATAAATGTAGGATGGTGTTGTGTGTGGATCGTCTAGGCCTGCCAAATGGAGAGTAAGCTCTGATAGTCTGTCCTTAGCTTTGGCTGGCATGCTCCAGACATGACATCACCACAAGCATGCCGTTGTCCACAAATTAACTACCAGATTAGGCGATAATTACAATACGAGCATTAAATACTAGACTATCTGAGATCTCCTAGATCTGGTACGACGACAGGCTGCGTATCACTTGTGCTCTTAAAGTGTCGTCGGTGCCACCAGCGTTGGATGTCCCATTCTTGTTCGCAGTACGGATCCGGCGAACGAAGCCTCAACCAATCTATCAACCATCATTATGAGCGCAAGCGCCACAATCAACTGCTAGCTCAATCAGAATATACATATTATCTTCGACTCCCTTAAATTCTTCGAATCCTCCCAATCTTCCTGTTGTAAACTCAAACCTTGTCAAGTCGGTGTTCGTTCATGGTCAAAGCGGTGCTACTGGGATCGTATCGTGCCAGCCGGCCCGCATTATTCTTGCAGTGAGGGATTACATATATTCCGGAACACCCATATCTCTCTGTGCCATTCTGCCACTCAAACCCACACCTATACCTCATCAAGAAAGACATACACGACGGCCAACACGACGACTCTCGCACCACCAGCTCCCCCCAACTCTCCTTCGCCATGAATAAACTCGCCAATATGCGGCATTGGTCGGAGAGGATGGGCCCTGGGTTTGGAATGTCGAGGCCGAATCAGCAACAACAGCAGCAGCAGCACCAACAACAGGCAGCCCAGCAGGCCCAACATCAACAACAGCAACAGCAGCAAATGATGAGACAACATGTACCGCAGCCACCGCCCCAGCAGCCACCGCCAGTGCAAGGACACCACCTCCCGGCCCCGATCGGCGTCGCTCCCGACTCTCCTGTCCACCTCTCATTCAACGTGCCATTCTCGTCCGACCTCGAGGGCCCGATCATCGAGGATATTGTCCATGCCTCCCCAGACGCTGGCGAGCGCTGGACACATCCAGAGGACGCACCGGATGACGTGCCAGTTCATAAGCTCCCGATCCACCAACAGAACGTGGCCAACCTCAAGAAGCTTTGTGGAGATATCACTAGCGGACCACTACCAATAGAGGCACACGTCATCTGCTCAGAACCTCCTTGCAAGAAGGGCCGCCAGGTCGTCAATGTCTGCCTCACTGGCAGCCCGGAGCTGGTGACGAAGAGCCGAGAGACGATACTCAACGATATACCCTTATGTCTCGTAAGTATGCTTCTCTATGAAGCTTGACTTTGACTAACCAGTTATAGCGCTGCTCTGTCATAGATATCGAAGGCCGTCTGGTCCTGGATGAGGATGAGACATCTCTTAAGACCTTCGTCATTGAGCACCTCGACGAGGTTGCCCGCTTCTGTGGCGTCGACATCTTCCTCCTTGGTCCAAAGTTCAACCTGCCACAAGGAAGTCTCAACGGAGATGGCGAAGCTGGTCAAGATCAGAGATGGAGGATTGCTATCTACGGAGATATGGAGAGTGCAGAACATGCAAAGACAAGGGTACTCATCTTCATCGATCGTTTGCTTGGAAGAACTGTCGATGCCATGCTCTTGGAGCTTTCATTACACACCGTCATCTGCGGACGCTCCAGAAAGAACATCAAGCTCATTGAGTCGGCTACGAATACCGCCATCTACTTCCCACCACCATTCTCGCAAGTCTATAGGTACTGCCACCCAGGAGCACAAAGAAGAAACCCAGAAGAGATCTTCATCACTGGCGAAACTCCGCAGAACATCGCCATGGCAAAGGCAAAGATTCACCAGTTGACGTCTTCTACAAGACTGTTTATGAAGGACTGTGTTGTGTCTCCACCAAAGATTGACAGCATCCTTCTCACACGCTTGGACAAGGTCAGAAAGATCATGGAAGTGAATGGCACCTTCATCCTCTTCCCGCAGCTCGGGTCTTCGCGTAACTTGGTCCGCATTCAAGGAGTTGAAGGACTTCACGTTGAGCGGACCATCCGTGACATCATGCTTCTGGTAAGAGCTATATTTTTGCATTTTGCTATGAAAGATGAGCTAACATGAATTAGACTGGCCAATTTTATGCAGCTTCTTGGTGGATTCAAGGCACCCTCAACAACAGTGTTCCAGAGTCTTCCCAAATTCGTGTCATGCTTGCTGATATCTGCGCCAACTCTGATGCCGATATCATGTTCGACAAGCTGACATTCAATATTTCGGGAACCGATGATGCCGTCAAAGATGCTCTCCATGTCATCTCCACTATCACATTCGTTGCACGCTCCCAGTATCAGATTCGAGTTAAGATTGAGCTGGCTAATGAGCACAAGGAGTTTGTCAGCGGCAAGAAGAACGGCAAGATCAATAAGATTATGGGTCAAGCTAGTGTGCAGATCATTTTTGATGGATTCAACGAGTACAACTTTTATATCGACGTCTGTTCCCCACAGTACGAAGCGATGAAGGTAGGCTTGTCTCTGGTGGAGCAAGAGATGCCAGCCTCTATATCTTTCCATGTGCCAGATCAATATCATAAGCGTATCATTGGGATTGGCGGCCAGCACATCCAGCGTATTATGAAGAAGCACTCCGTCTTTGTCAAATTCTCGAACGCCATGGATCGTGGAGGAATTGGTAGAGACGATGAGGATCACAAAGTCGACAACGTCATCTGCCGCACACCAGCACGTAACGCGAGCGCACTTGAGCTCGTCAAAACCGAGATATTGGACATGGTTGACCGTGTCGACTCAGAGTTCACTACTCAGACTGTCCATGTCAACAGGTTGTACCACCGCCTACTTATCACCCGCATGACACAGCTCGAGGAGCTTGAGAAGAAGTGGAACTGCAAGATCATGTTTCCAAGCACGGAGCAAGCAAGTGATGATGTCACCATCTCTGGTCCAGAGTGGCAGGTTCCTCACTGTGTTGACGAGTTCCTCGGCATGGTTCCAGATAGCCACGAACTTGTACTTGCCAGCTCACCAGAGTTGACCAAATTTTTAGAGTCTGACGAGTACCGCAAGGAGATTCTTACCACTTTGAAGAACCAGTATGTTGTCAACCTCGAGGCCAAGGTGGACCCCGCCGAGCTCACTGAGGACGGCAAGCCAACTGTTACTCTTGTCTTCCAATTCACAAGAAACAACGCTGGTGGTGTAAGAGATGCCATGGACTTCCTGGCTCAGAAGCTTCTACCAGCTGGTGTCGAGCTGAACATCGTCAAGGGAGCTATTCCAAGGCCAAAGTCGGACTCTTTCGAGGAGAATCTTGGCTTCTTCAATGCTAAGCTGCTCCAACATGCTCCAGCTGCAGTTCAGTCGGAGTCTCCAAAGAAAAAGTCCTTCGAGAGCGATGTCACTCGCGAGCGCAGCTCCATCTTCGATAAGCTTCGCAAGCCAGGTAGCATGGCTTCGATCACGAATTTCCTCGATCGCCGCAAGAACTCGTCGCAGTCTCCAGCTGCTTCCTTCTTCATGAACGGTTCCAGCAATGTCTCCAAGTCGTCATTGATCTCCATGGAATCGACTCGCAGCTTCAACGCTTCTCGTGACCCGTGGAACGACAGCGGTGTCAACCTCCAAAATGAGGACAACAACAGCCCATGGCCTCGTCCATACTCTAATGGCAACGGCACCATGCACCTTGCGCAGCCAGGTGACAAAACGCCAACACACAACATGAGGGTGTCGACCGACAGTGGCCGCCCCTCCACTTCCCATTCTACCAATTCCGGATACCCGGGCCCGGGACCGATTGGCACGCCACGTTAACTCACGATCTCACGCCTCCCTGCCTCATTCTGCACCGCGGACACGACATGATGCACCGGATGGACGTGGAGAATTCTTTCTATTCTCGGTCTCCTTAACTCTGGATGGATATACCCCTTGGGACTCGCGAAAAAGAAATACCCAAACCATTTGATTTTGTTGTTCAGCTGTTAGTTACGTTTGGGTGTTGCGCACAAAGATACCACTTTTCCCCTCTCCGTGGTGTCAATGGTGGTCGTTTTCGTCGTTTGCTTTTGTTTTTTCTGATTTTACGATTGTTGCCGGCCGACCCTCGTCCTTCGTGGCTGGGCCGAGCTGTGCCTTGAGTTTGTGCAAGTTAGTTTGCGTGGGATGCAATGGGTATACCTGGGGTCTTGGCGATGGATGAAGCATTTACAAGGCTTAGCAAGATACCAAGATGCTTGCGCGTTGCGAGCGGTGCATGGGCCGATGGAGTTGTCCAGAGGATGATGATACCCGGGGACGACGGAATAAGAAAGAAAGAGAAATGAAGAGAAGATATGTTGGAGAGGAGGATACCCATGTTTGCTTGTTTTGCGCGATAGGAATGGAATGATACCTCAGGGACACAAATAGTAGTCCAATGCAATTTTAAGTAAGAAAAAGGAGAGTCAGGAGGATGGTATGTGGAACTGCGAAGAAAGAGGGATACACGCACAGCAATTGCGTTGCGTTTGATAGACCTTGAGGTTGCCGCGGAATAGAACATGTCTTGATTCCTTGCTTTTATGCTGTTGATACCATACTTGATTTTTGTTTCATATTTGTCCACTATTCCGTGTAATTAAATGCAGACGAAGTTATGAGTAATACACAGATTAGAAGGAAAGGTGCACGCCAATAAATTATTTTGTAAATACATCTGTTCTATCCACTTGCTACCACAAACTCTCTTGTATCTGTGCTCTTACTGGTGTTCTAGACCACACCTTACCAAATTTAATTACAGTACAGGTTCACACCAAAACGGCGCGACAACTTTCCGCACTTGCCTCGTGCTCTCCTCAATGCTCACCGGCCGCTCGCTGTCTTGACGCCAAGTCACTAACTCGTACATCGGCAGCTTCCGTCGCTTGCGCGCTGAGTATGCAGGATGACGCAGCGGGCGGCAGCGAGGATGCAGGGGTGCATGAGTGGCCGACAACAACACAAATCCGTTTCAGATTGCCGACGGCGACTCTCGTGTCCTTGACTCTGGCAAATCAAGCTCGTGAAACTCGCAGCTAGTGGTCGGCTTGGCTGACGATGTGATATGCTCATCCATGAGGATGGTTGGGATTGGGAGGAGATGAAAAAGAAGCGTTAGATCCCGAGTCTTTTTGGTGCGTTCAGGACTGGCGGGTGAAGGGTGGGCTGTCATATCAGAGCTAACCATGATCGGTGGAGTTGTTTAGCCAGTTGCGAAGAAGTGATCCACATTGCTCGGACGGTGAGGATGGTCTGAGAGCATGGGTGGGATGTCATCGTTGCGCAGGGCTGGATTTCTTGTTTTGTGGTTAGACTGGTTGTGACAAAGAAGGAGAAATCGTTGGCTATTCTTCCACTCCGTCTGGAGTTAAGAGTTTTTGTGAATAACACACAGCGCAGCAATATACGCATATCCTTTTGAGTTTTTATGTGTCTTTGTTTTGAGCGAGTTATATACCCCAGCGTCCTTTATACTCTTGCGCGCGCTTACTTCTGATTACGAAACGCAATCCCATATTTTGACGACATTCGCCAAACAGAACAGAGATCTTGACCTCAGCACGACCAAGCCCTACATTTAGCTACCATAATCGCTCGACCCTTAAACATCTACAAGAACACAGCATAAGAGCGTCAAGAGAGGTACGACGCAACCGCAAGCATGCGCTTCGCGGCGATAGCACCACTCCTCTTCACCATCGCAGCCTTCGTGCTGGCAATGCTCTGTCTCTTCGCAGGCTCTAAGCCAAGCTTCATGCAAGACTATGATATCGTCAGCGTAAGTCAAACAACCCCCTACTATTCCTTATATCTCATACTAACACACCTCCCAGCTCAATACCTCCACTCTTGGATATGCTCAGTTGGAAGACCAACCAGCAGCATCGGCCTCCCAAACCTCCTCCGCCTCAGAGCCCGAAAAAACAGGCGGCTTCCGCAACTGGCTCTCAGATAAAAAAGACGACCTCTCCAGCAAAGTCGACAACATAACGGACAAAGTCGAAACCAAATGGGAAGACCTCAAAAACGATCTACAAAACTCCGCTGCGGATAAACTAGCCGAGAAGCTTGGGATTGAGCAGTGGTATAGTTTGCACTTGATGGATATGTGCATGGGCAATTTCAGCCCGAATGCGACGTATGAGGATGCGAGCAGGAATGTGACGATGTGTAGTAATCGGACGGCTATTTGTAAGTTCTTCAGTTGTGGTATATGGCTGTAGTTACTAACGAGTCTGTAGACAAATTCGATCCGACATCTAGACTTGAGCAGAAGCTGGCGGATGGTCCGCTCGGCGGCCGAGTCACATTACAGGACCTGGGATGGCCAGATGAGATTCAGCAAGGTATCGACGCTGTCAATGGGCTGCTCGCTGTAACATTCGTCCTCTACTGCATCGGCATCGCGTTCGCTGGCATCCTCATAATCACCTCCCTCCTCGCCATCTTCTCCACTGGACGCCTTATTTCGATTGTCAACCTCATCATGGCTTTCCTCTCCTTCCTGGCCCTGAGTATCGCCTCGGCCATCGTAACGGCGTTCATGGTCAAGGTCACAGACGTGATCAACGAGAACGGAAACGACATCGGTATCTACGCTAGCAAGGGCAGCAAATTCCTGGCTATTACGTGGGCGGCTACTGGTGCGATGTTCTTGGCGTTCTTGAGCTGGATTGTGCTGTTTATTCTAGGAAGGAAGCAGCGTAGGCGTGGAGGGTATAATGACAAGGACGCGGCTGTTCGTGGATAATTTTCGGAAAGGGTGTTGCGTTGTTACGGAGAGAATTGATCGGTCTTTGTGGCTAAAACTCTGTTCTATTTAAGCGTTTTATAGCGTTGTTTGGAGGCCATGGTGTGGTTAATTAAGACAACCATTCTTCAGGCTTGTCAGCCAAGGATGTTTGCTAACGCGAATCTAAAGAAAGCGAGGAGACGTCGCCTACACCATTGATCACATAGTCCTCGATCTTCATGCCCTTCTCGCTCCAGTGAAGAGGCACTATGCGGTTCCATTTCTCGTCATAGAGTGGTTGGAGAAAGTATTGACGATTAATATAATCGAGCTTCTCCAAAGAAAGCTTTTCCTTCATAGTGTCGAGCAGGCTGTGCCACCCCACTTTACGAGCTTCGAAACTAATCGATATTCTGAGGCGTCTAAGTGATCCAGCATGGGAAACGAAAAGTTGTTCCATGGAAGGCCATGCCCATCCTGGATCGATCAATATTAAGGTATGCAATGACGGCCAAAATGTCTTGCGGAGCTCGGAAGGTTGAGGATGCGGAAGCCGACCATCCCATGTACCACTGAATTGGATAGAGAGCTCCTCAAGATTCTGGGCCAATTTCAAGGTCCGTAAGACATCCATCTGACGTGTAACTAGCCCGCGCCCAGTGTTGCCTTCTACGTTCAATTTAACGCTCGTCAGGTTGCTAAAGAAGTGAACATGCTTCGATGCGCCCATATTCTCAAAAAAACATGATGGTACTCGATCATGACTAAAATGCTTTATGTGGGCACTGGCAAGCTCAATTAAAGTAAGCAATTCATGTAGACTGTGCTTCTCGTCTTTTCCTGTCGGCGTAAGGTACTGGTTTCTCTTCCATGCCCAACAAAACACCCCATCCGATGCTGAGTCTCCGTAGAGACATTCGTCAATTCTGATATCCAGCGCCTCCAGGGACGTGAGTTTTGAAAATGCTGCGGACAAGATATCTAAATCGCCAAATGACTCTTCAAATAGCTCGATTAGTCCATTGACCTTCTCGAATCTGGCCAGTGCCTCGTCGACTTGTTCCTTCTTGCGGCTGTGTCGATATTGATTGAGATTATACCGAAATTCCTTTTCATCCACGCACTGGCTCCTTATACTCAGGGTCTTGATCCTTGTCGAAAAATACGGATGTTGTGAAACTTCTCTTAGGCGCTCGAAGTCGTCTCGGCATTGCAGCGCTGTGAAGTATGGTGATAGGATGAGCGGACGTGCGACGAGAGACCAGACTTTCGAGGTAAGACGGATATTCCCAATAGTCTCGAAGTCCAGATAAGAGAGTATGAGCTCTCTGATCTCAGTCGGAAGCTCTTCGGAGGCTGACTTGGTAGCGAATGAAGGCTGAGGGCTGGCTTGGGGAGAGACAGCGGCAGAGAGCTTGGACTGAGGACAATTGCCATCGCAGAGGAGTGGTGGGCACACGAGACAGGTAAACATGGTGATGAATGGGAGGAGATGAGGGCACAAGTGAAAGAATGTTCATAGTAAAGATCCCATCCTGAGGATCAAGGAGGTGGATTTCAAAACCATTGCGAGCGTTGAGGTTAATGCTTGAAGCAACGGCTGTTTGTCACTTTCGTTGCCTAGTAGATGACGAGATAAGATGTCGATAACGCGGCCTAGACTTTGTGGATCAGGAACCGAATTGTGGCTGATGCTGGGTTAAGGACTGTGCCTAGAGCTCCAGCCTCGTCTTATACCCACTCCCCAATCTCATCCTCTCCGCCCATACTTCCTGTCAACAACAATGCCTTCACCAATCAGGTATGCATTCTATCACCTCGAAGCCATAAAGGTGCAGAGCTGACAGGCTTCAACAGCTGGTTTCGATCTTTGCAGCCAAAGATGCAGGGCGCCATCGGGCTTGGTCTTCTTTGCTGGGGCTCTACAGGACTCTTCCTTTCCGACACCGCTGAGAAGAAACTTGGGCTTGAGGCGAGCGAGCAGGACAAGGAGGCTTTGAGGGCCTTTGCGCCAAGGATTACTGTCGTTGAGCGGGACTGAATGAACGAATGCGACAACCACACGGGAACATTCGAGGCGCCTGACGCAGCTGCAACAACAATCAAGAAGCATACCTACTGAACGCCTTCGGGCACCTAGCAAGGCCGAAGCGGATGTCCTAGGATTTGGAAGCACGATCCACAATATGAGAGGCACCTAGCGACAGCAGCTCCGCGGGGAATGGCGATGGAAGGCACATAGTATTAGGGGTTTCACCACATAAGCTCATCTTGATTCTTCTTTTGATGTGTCTTCATGTTGTACAGACTAGCTAGCTTAATTGTATTTCGCTACCCGCTTCCACCATCACAAAGACTAAGACCCACGGGATAACCTCTGGTATCTTGGAAGAAATGTGTCATTCATTTCGTTACGCCGTAGTCTTGCTGGATCTATTGCAGTACGCCAAAGCAAATTCAGAAACCTTCCCAACCATTTAAGTAGCCTTCTTGGCGAACTCGACTCTCAGGATAAGATGCTTGAAACCGAAACCATCCATGTTCTGGCAAGCCTTCGCAGCATCGTCGCGGTTTGTATAAGAGATGAAAGCAAAGCCCTTGGCCATACCAGTCTCTCTGTCCTTTGCGAGGAAGACCCTTGTGACGTGACCGTATCTCGAGAACAATGCGCGGAGCTCGTCCTCTTCTGCCAACTCGGAAACCTAAAGAGATCGTCAGTATTGTTCTTTTTAAAATTGGGACATATGGCACATACGTTGGTGACACGCAGGGTGGCCAAATCGTCTCTATCCGCAAACTTTCCGCCTCCCATACGCTCACCGGCAGCAGCAGCAGCACCTCCGCCTCCGCGCATGTGTGGTGGAACGTATGAGCTCTTTCCGGCACCCAAGCCACCTGGTCCCTCTGGAGCATCGACAGCTCCTGCGGCGACATCTGCGCTTCCCTCCTCTCCGACTGGTGCCATAGTGTCTTTGTATGGACACTTGGCGGTGAAATGCTCTCCGGTACAGATACGGCACTTGACCTTCTTGCCCTCAAGCTTGTCCTTCATGCTTCCTGGCTCTGGCTTCTCCTCCTTGGCATCCTTGCGCCAATTGACACTTGGTTTGAAAATGATGTTCTCGCCGACGGTGGTGGTATCGAGTGCTGGGCCAGCCTTGTCCTTTGAGGACAAGCCGAACTTGCTCCATGCCTTGCGCTCTGCAACGCGTGGGCTAACAACCTCCTTGTGGACAGTCGTGCGAATGCGGCGGGTAGTCTTGACCTTCTTTCCATCGTCGTTCAAGTGGTAGGTGACGATCGTCTTGGTTCCATCCTTGTTGGTGGTGATCTGTTGTGGTGGGAGGTCGAGGGAGTTATCGTCAAGCTCCTCGTCATCGGCCCAATCCTGGCGGCTAAAATTGTCAGTATGCGCTGAAACAGAGGTTTGACATTAATCTTACTTTGCTACTTTAGACATTTTAAAAGCTGTGTGGGGTATGATCTCAGCTGTTGTCGCAAATCCGTGGCGGCGGCGATGTGGATTTTTGGTTAGGGAAATGTTCGTGGGGTTCGTTAGCGTCAAATGTTTCGCCGTTCACACTCAGTCATGTGACCCTGGCCTCAACTTTCAACGTTATCAAGTACTTTGCGAACAAATACGAAGCCACATACTATTAAAATTTGCAAGCTTTCAACAGCATACCTTTCTAAGAGAGTCAAGCTTATTAAAACATACAGCTCAAAGCACATCGCCCATGTAGCTGAACTAAGATAGAGCTGTCAAACTTGTGGCCGACGTCTTAGCACTCTATCCGATAAGATTAGGCACACTGCTATCGATGTTGAAGATATGAACACGGGTTGCAAGACATAAAGTACCACATGCATTTAGAGCTTTTTCAGCATGCTCATAAGGACACTGAATGGCGAGCTTGGGCTCACTATGCCTCACCCAGCGTTACAAGTTAACCAATACTCATGTAAGGTGTTTATACTTGTGATCGCAGTTTGCGTATACTGGCAGCTGTGGCTTCACATCACGCATACAACACCACAGACACGAATAGTGTTGGAGCATTGGTTTGGAGCCATTTGCAAACCCGTTTTTTTGTATTACAATCACTGATTTGTAGTTTTTATGAGAGGAGTCGTTATTATTCATTTTCTCATGTTTATACATATTTAGAACGATGTCGCCCTATTTTCGAGGTATCCCGTGGGCTTGTCCTCTTTAACAATCTCAACGCCGCCACCGAGCCTCGTAGCTAGCATGACCTGGCGAACTAATAGAACAAGAAGAAAGGCCGCTAAATCACAATATACGAGTACAAAGCCCAAAAACTCTAGTAGCGACATCTATGCAATCACTTCCGGAGCCTCCTGACTTAAAAGAGCATTTTTTACACTATTTCACATCGTCTGATGGAAATATTTAGTCCTTCTTCTGCTCACCCTCCTTTGGCTGCTCACCAGCCTGACCCTCGGTGGAGCCAGACTCGGAGCGGGCCTTGTGCATCTTGTCGAAGAGGTTGAGGGAAGCAACCTGAAGCTCATCGGTCTTCTCCTTGAGCTGCTCAGCGGTGGCCTCACCCTCACCAGACTGGGACTTGGAGATGAACTCGCGGAGATCGGCGATCTTGGTGCGGATCTGGTCAGCCTCGGTCTTGTCGAGTCTGTCGGCGAACTCGTTGAGAGCCTTCTCGGTATCGTTCAAGACGCTGTCAGAGCGGTTGGCGGCCTCAATGGCGGCCTTGCGTCCCTTGTCAGCCTCAGCATACTTCTCAGAGTCGTTGACCATGTTCTGAATCTCCTCATCGGAGAGACCGGAGCCGGAGGCGAGGGTGATAGACTGGTCCTTGCCGGTGGACTTGTCCTTGGCGTGAACGTGGACGATGGAATCGGCATCAATATCGAAGGTAACCTCGATCTGTGGGACACCACGGTGAGCCGGTGGGATACCAACAAGCTGGAAGTTTCCGAGGAGCTTGTTGTCACGGACGAGCTCACGCTCGCCCTGGTAAACCTTGATCTCGACGGCGGTCTGGAAATCGGCGGCGGTGGAGAAGACCTGGGATTTCTTGGTTGGAATGGTGGTGTTGCGGTTAATCAAACGGGTGAAGACACCTCCAAGAGTCTCGATACCGAGGGAAAGTGGGGTAACGTCAAGGAGGAGAACGTCCATGACCTCACCGGCGAGGACGGCGCCCTGGATGGCGGCACCGATGGCGACTGCCTCATCTGGGTTGACAGACTTGGCTGCGTCACGGCCAAAGATGCTCTTGACGGACTCGGCGACCTTTGGCATACGGGTCATACCACCGACGAGGATAACCTCCTGGATATCCTTGGCCTGGAAGTTGGCATCCTTGAGGGCCTTGCGGACTGGCTCAATAGTGCGGCTGATGAGTGGGTCAACGAGCTTCTCGAGCTGAGCACGGGTAAGCTTCGTGTTGATGTGCTTTGGTCCGGAAGAATCAGCAGTGATGAAAGGAAGGTTGATATCGGTCTGCATGGTAGAAGACAACTCGATCTTGGCCTTCTCGGCGGCCTCACGGATACGCTGGATGGCCATGCGGTCACTAGAAAGGTCGAGACCGGAAGTCTTCTTGAAGTCGGCGACGATGTTACGGACGAGAGTGATATCGAAATCCTCACCACCCAAATGGGTATCACCGTTGGTGGACTTGACCTCGAAGACACCCTTCTGGATCTCGAGGACGGAGATATCGAAAGTTCCTCCACCAAGATCGTAGACAGCGATAATCTTGTCATCATCCTTCTCGAGACCGTAGGCAAGAGCAGCGGCAGTTGGCTCGTTAACGACACGGAGAACGTTCAAGCCGGCAATCTGACCAGCATCCTTGGTAGCCTGACGCTGGGAGTCGTTGAAGTAAGCCGGGACGGTGACAACGGCGTTCTTGATTGGCTTGTTAAGGTAGGCCTCAGCGGTCTCCTTCATTTTGTTGAGAACAAATCCTCCGATCTGGGATGGGGAGTACTTCTCGCCGCGGGCGGAAACCCAGGCGTCTCCGTTGGTGTGCTGAACGATCTTGAATGGAACCTCCTTGATGTCGCGCTGGACCTCAATATCGGTGAACTTGCGACCGATCAATCTCTTGGTAGCGAACAAAGTGTTCTCTGGGTTGACGACGGCCTGGCGCTTGGCGGAGACACCGACCAAACGCTCACCATCCTGGGCGAAAGCAACGACAGATGGGGTAGTACGGGCACCCTCGGAGTTCTCAATGATCCTTGGGACCTTGCCCTCCATCACGGCGACAGCAGAGTTGGTGGTTCCTGACGCGATGTTAGCGCAAATTTCTTGTCGTCACGGACGGCGTGGAGAGCTTACCAAGATCGATACCGATGACTTGGCCTTTGACCTTCTCGGTGGCCTCAGTGGACTCATAGCGAACAAATGCTGATTGTAACGGGGAACGGCGAGCTGTGCGTGTGAAGGTAGAGGTTGCTCTTGGGAGCTAGAACGATTCACATTAGCATGGGCACTATCATGGGAGAGTGGACCGCCAGATAACTTACAGCTCTGGAAAAGGTAGAAGACAACATGATTGCCAAATAGTATATTACAACTCCTCCTAATTACTGATACAAAGATGAAGTGAGATGTCGCCTTGATGGATTGGGGGTTGGATGGCAAAATGTATGAGGAGGCGGAAAAAAGTCCAGGATGGCTCGCGAAATTTAGAAGATGGGAGAATGCGCTAGTCCGGCATCGACGAGTACGGTCGGTGCAGTGCTCGGCGACCCGGCTTTGGGCGGCGGTTGCTGTGGAGTTGGGCGGTTCACGTGAGTCAATTACGGCACCGTTGTTTTAGTGGAGACTTGTCAAGTTGTGGCAGCCTGAGGCTTGACGTAGATGAAGAAGTACCTTGATGGCTTCGGCTTGGATCCTCGCGGAAACATTGCTATCATCATTGACGTCCGTTGGCATCTTTGACATGGAGAACTTCCAAATAACCTTATAGCTCTTTACAATACTAACTAGCCTCTACTCATTTCCACGCCCTATCTCTTTCCTTGCCGTGATATCACGATCAGCAGCAGACGATCTGAGTTCAACCTCCGTTGTGTACAAGCTTGTTGCGCCCAGCTCTCGTGCCCCACGCCTCTGAAACCGATATCATTGTTCTCGCCAGCCGTTTCAACCACGATTCAGAGCAAGCGCGAGCTCACTTCCTCTTCACATCGCATCGCCATGAGTTAGTTGTTGCTCGGATCTCGAGACAACAAACTGATACCAAGTCATGGCGGTGCAACATGATATGTCGTGAGTTCACCCAGCCTTGAAGGACGCAGTCGCATTTGTAGAGGTCTGTCTGGCAGCATTGTGGCGGGCTCAGATAGCATGCTCAACGATCAGCAAAGGTTCTATCCACAGAACTGGGTGGCATGAAATGTGGCTCCGAAGTTCAACTGAAGTTCGCCACTATACACATGCAGTTTGCGATCAAGCATGCCTGCAGACAGCCCTGAACCGAGCTTGTGCTTGATCAGACGAACATTACTAACATCTGCAGGTACGCTACCGAGGACTTAATACTGCCTGCTCCACGGAAGTATTATAAGGCATACATGCATGCGGGCCACTGGCAGCTACGTTCTTTTGTCGACTCGCCGACTCAAAATCATATCCACTACCTTGGCGGCCGCGATGTGTATCAACTTAACACCTCGACGAATGTCCGAACTATAATTGGCACATTGTGGTTCTCACCACGATGTTTGACCTCAACGAATGGAATTGTCTGTTGCGGCGGAGAAAGTGGGAAGTTCTCACTGCATCGTATGCGAAAAAGGAATGCTGGACGTGGTGAAAGTGCGACGGAGGGGGCGCAATCACATCTCACCAGAACCGGTCTTCTGAGGAGCTGGACAGATGTCCTGGAGTCGCCTATAGGAAGCCCTGTGGAGCCGCCATCAGTATGGGAAATGCAAAGTTATGGCAAAGAAATTTTGAACTGCATTACATTATGGTTTCCAGGTTGCGAAAGTGTTTGCGAAGCGCACATCTCCCCTGTGGCTGTTATCGCCAGCAACGACAAGTCTATATATGTGGTAAACCTCGATACGCTTGCCGTCCTACAACAGATCACCCATCCCGAACCAATAAATCTTGGCATGATATCTCTTGATGGCTCGGTCCTGATAGTTATCGGGGACGATCCATTCATGTACGTGTACAAGAGACGAGGTTGCAGACTATCAAAAAGCGATAATGAGTGGCACGAATATAGCAAGGTCCATCTTCCCGGACAAAGGATTGGCGATAGGGATGAGATGCGTGGAAGCTTTGCTGCCTCTTTCTCGCATCGATTTCTAGCAGTTGGAACACAGTACGGAGAAGTTGTTATCTTTGAGCAGCAAGAACTCAAACAGTCGAAAAGTCCGCGGCCGAAGGATGCATTTAGGAGCACTCGGCCAAACACAAGATGCGGTGCAATCAGAGCTCTGCACTTCAATCCTTGCAGTTCGTTGGATTTACTGGCCATAACCGAGGATAACGGACGGATAGTCACTGTTGATGTGAGGCAACTCTATAAGAGGCAAGTAATTGATACGGATCTAAGTGGCGACGTTGACATTGTAAATCTGCAAGAAAATTATGGTGAGCGGGTGGAAGATTCCGCGCTGGATGCTGACATGGACTCAACCGACGATGAATCTGCATATCCTGATCACCCTCTCACACGTCAGGAGCGGATAGATGCTCGGATAGCCCAGCGAGAACGGCAAAATCAGAGGTTATTGCGCGAGTTGGACGCAACATTTGAGGGCGCTTCTAACGAGGGCCGACTCCCTGACGAGGACAGAGAACTGGAGGTGCTACGTGCTCTAACAGCAAACCGAAGACGACGAGAAGAAACACGGAGACACCAGGAACGTCGTCTTTCCGCTCCAAATGTCGAGCTCCCTGATCCAGTTCTGGATGATAATGCCATCGGCCGATTAGCTGGGCGCTCGCGAGACCTTGATGCTACCCTTGCTGTCCACGTAGCCAATCGCCGTCGGCAAAGGGCTGCAGCACCGACTGGTGAGAATTTGCCAGAACCTGGTGCGCTCGGTCTCCCTAGTGGGCGTCTCTTCCAAGAATGGATAAGAAGCCATCCCAGGTCCTCTGTTCGACTCTCCGAAATCCGCCAACGCTTCTTAGATCGCGCTGGACAGGTAGAAAGAAGTGTCGATTTACCTCGCTCTATGGGGTTGCCTGTCGAGGCAGAAGCGGAGAACTCCGCAGACGCAGGACTACGTGAAGGGGGCATGAGAGAGGCATACTCGACTCGTACTCTGCCACGACCAGTTCCAGCTCCACCACTTCCGGGCAATGCAGATGCCCGCGCACGAATGACTGCAAGGAGTGGATGGGATGAGTTGGATATCCTTGAGCAAAGAGTGAACGAGCAAGCTGAGATCGCAAATCGACTAGCTCGTGCAGAAGAGCGTGCCCAGGAGATAGAAGAGGACATGCGGATGGTTGAGGAGGCATCGCAGCGAGTTGCGGAACACCAACGTGCTAGAGATGAGACGCTACAGAGACGGTCAGAGGCTCGGCGACGGATACTCGACCGCCAGACGCAAGATGTCGAGGCCAGGCGAGCAGAGCAGATGTCAGTCGTGCCGAGGAGGAGTAGAGCTGCAACACTGCTTACTGATGAGCTGGCTGCCACGAGAAGGCAGCAAGTTCGTGGTTGGTTGCCGCCGGAACAGGTGTACCCTCCTAGTGTGAGGCCGTACTCGTATAACATGTATGCTGCACGAGGGGGGTTGACGCACAAGAACCAGACGACTGGCTGTGCGTGGAGTCCTAATGGACGTATTCTGTAAGTTATTCCTGTAGTCATGGGGATAGGGTGAGGACAATAACTGATAGAAATAGCTACGTCGGGACTGAGGGCGGCATATACGAGTATCACGTAAACGTGAACAATCGTAAGATCCATCCAAACTTTGAGTTACGATAAGTACTCGCTGAGCATGAGTCACACGACTAGTAACGGATATTGGACATGACTCCACTCTTGGTGTTTTCATTGCGCTTGGAATGTGAGGGTGCTTGGAGAGCTTTGTGCTGGCGTTGCTTTGGCAGGAGGTCTTGGAAACAGTCGTTCGAATCACAAGCACACATGAAAGGATTACCATAGGCGACAATCAGGTAGCATCATATGAAATGCAGTTAGTAGTTGCACCAGTGCGACATTGAGGTTCCAGTCAAAACCTTGGTACCCTTACTCCTTCAGTTGCCTATCAAATCATCCGCATTCTATTTTGCCCTCGTAATGCTAAACAAGAATGGAAGGCCAGAAAGTAATAGTGACGAGAAGCTAGGCCTCTCTATCCATGATGCCTCTATTCTCACTTTCTGCACTCTTGTCGCACTCTTATCGCACCCTATTCTACCACAAGTGGCCTTCAAAACTCTGTTATCCAAACTGATATAAAAGGAACCAAAGAAGAACCAAAAAACTTTAAACAATACAATCAAGGATGGCAAAAAGAGAATAATATGAATAGAGAGGCTAGCGGCGCAAACAAAAATCCAACAAGGGTGATATTCCCCCTGCATTTCATAGTTGAGTGCAAGTCTATGGTGGGTTGAGGCATGGGTGAGCCTTATCCCAAAATAGCTGCAGGATTGAAGAGATTGGGGTGATCAATAGTGTATGGAAGGCTGGAGAGTGAACGAGGAGTAGGCTTGGGAAGCGGGCGCGCAACTCCCTGCACCTCTCTATGCTTCCATGCAGTTCAGCACTTGTAGTTGCTAAATGAAGCTCCAAAAAATGGTCAAATAAATCTAGGATACAGTGCACAATCTTCGAATCAAAGCATCAAAATGAGATTGTAATTACCGAAGAGAACTCAAGTTATGCTCTGTGCGCTCTTCTTTACTATTGCAACGCCGTGCGTCTTTACTGTCGCCGTGTTGATATCGCGATGGCTGCTGCTCAAGACGAACCAAGCACCAAAGGCCTTCGAGCTTCCGAAGGCTACGGAAACATTGGACTAAGCTAATAACTTTTCGGGTGAAGAAGATGAAGGTAAGTCATCACAAGCATACAGGCTGTAACTAGTAAATGAGAAACTAAAAAAAAGCAGTTGAAAGCTCTCACCCCCGGAACTCCCGATCTCGTTACTACCGGGAGCCTCCATACGAGTCCGATTTTGAACTAGATAATGTTGTACCCTACATACAAGGCGAAAAGGAGTATGACTCCTTTTATGGTACTCGTACGAAAGATATGGCCTGGCGAAGAGAAGCCAGCGATCGCCGGATCGAACAGGATATTCTCTTAACGTACGCAATCTGGACACGACGACAGTGTCGGGATTGTCATCCTGTAGAGTCCCAGATTTGTCGAGGTTTGAAAGCCGCCCTGATGGAAGGTATCGACGAGTTTGGAAGCACTATGGAAGCAATCGATGCGTGTCATGGAAAAAGTGCGAGAGAAGCCTACAGGAGGATGGTGATTGTGCACCGTGTTGGCAGACAAGCTGCCGGCCTTAAGATCTGGTCTTCTTGTAGGAGCCTGATTCAGCTAAACAGCAATCTCCATTTAAGTCCCGTATAAACAGCTATGGCATGCCCGAACGCCACGGATACCGCCAGCCGCGTCAATTATATCTCATCTAATACTCATCAACCGCTTCATCGCCCATTCAACTCTTGAAACTGTCCTCTTGACCACCACTGAATCGTTCTCTACACTCGCTCCATTTCAGCCCCTCAATTCTCCATTTATGCCATGTCAAAAAGTGGTTTCAAATTCTTGATAGGCATCCACTCATCGTTGCTGACATACGATCTGTAGAACTTCTTCATGGTATCGATAGACTTTCTCGAGATGAGAAAATTCAGCGTGCCCTTCTCCTCCGAGTGAAGTCCGTAGGTTGGTTGATGAGATCCCATCTCGATCTTAACAACCACCGAAGGCTCACCACGCTTGCACCTAAATAAATGCTTATGGTCGCGTTCGATGGATGCGACGCGGCCTCGAGAGATGGTCTCCTACCCCATAACAGCGTTGGAGCACACGCGGGCAATTGCTGTATCGGGCCTAAGCACATTCTCGACAACATTGACACCAATGATGATTGGACCGGTCTTGTTGAAGACAGCGACGGTGTTAAGAACACATGGGACGACGGCAAGGAGCCTAGGCTCCTCCTTTCGCTTGTCAACAATATCCTCCATGTGCTTGATGAACTGCTTGAAGAGATAATGAATGAGATCCGCGGTGAAGATCTTGATGCCCTGATATTCGGCATAGGTCTGTGCCTCCTTGTCAATCTTGTCATCGAAACACGACATCACAGCATGCTCCTTATATTTCTCTAACATGGTACCGCACTACATGACATCGCGCTTGAAAACTGGTCTGATCCCGACGTCAGCAACTGAGATCTTGGAGACGCGGAGGAAGTTCAACAGGGCTTCCAAGGATTCGAATGTGGAGGCTTTCACGGAGACACCGTGGCCGGTCTTCTCAATGCGCTTCATGAGATTGGAGGTATCGGACCAGATCTCGTCCTCGAGCTCTGACTCAACATCATCTGGCCCGATAACCATGAGGCGAGAAACTGCGATGGCACCTTCCAAGTCTGGGGCGGGAATCTCATCATATACTCGAGTCCTTTTATCAGTCGGCATGCAAAATACGTTTCAGCAATGAAGACACCAACACAGCATCAATCATCATCGGCTTCAATACCACCATCTCCAAGAAAAGGGAAAGGGCCACATCCGTAGCCTTCGATGGCCCTATCAACAACCTCACAGCCACAATACCACCACCAACTATCCATTGTTTTTCCAACCTCCCAGTCGAGCTCCAACTCATGGTCTGGACCTACGCCTGCGTATTGCTTGACCTCTACCGCCTTGGCTCCGACCGCCTGCCCTGAAGTTGAAGTACCGCATTCATCGCACTACACGCAGGATCCTGAGATCTCATCATGGCTTCCTTCGAATTCTGCGGTTTATCAATGATGGCTTCATAATTGGAAGGTGACTTGTAATTACGATTATTATGGGACCACCGAAAATCGGATATTACATAGAGGCCCTCTACCGCCGATGTTGTCGGCTTGTCATCTGTCTAGAGCGATAATGCTGGATTGTATGAGGTCGTACATGAAGGAGGTGTGCGAAGCTGAGGGGGGAATCAGGGAACATTTACACCAGAAGACAGGCGGTATAGCTCGGTCACAAGTGCAAGAAAAAGAAGATAAAGCCTGAGGTTCCAGAACGCTAGTGGGTGGTGCTGAGGGGTTATTGACATTATCTTCCTCTTGGGGGACTTTCGTGTTGATGAGGAACTGGTTGGCTGATGGAGGTTGAGACGGGGATGAGAATAATGGGTTGAAAAGGCTGTTTGACAAGGAGTGCATTAGGACGAGTTCGAGTTGTTTCGCAAGGCATAGCAAGTGGCAGACAGCGGTAGTGTTAGATGGATTGTGAACATAATTCTAACCGGTTACTCTCTTTTATCAGTATTGTCCTCATCTCGGTTTGCTTCCTTGCGAACGAGAACTATACTGTCGTCGTAAGTCGCTTGCTAAGCTGAAACAGGTATCGGGAGAGGTGATATCCATTTACTACTATTAATTACTATGAAGACAAACAACCCTCCCTCACCACTCTCACCCCATCATCTAAGGCTCATACTGCGCCATCTCAAAGCAATCCTCCTGCTCATAGCTATGCTCCCTCTGCCAAAACATCTCCCCTTTCGGATCATCCATCCCGTTCCCCCTTATCATCTTCTCCTCAAACTCCTCCCTGGACTTCAAGCTATAATGATGCAACACCGCCTTCTGCTTCGTCGGGGGCAGGCGCCAGGCAAATCGGTCAACGATATCCCCATTCTCCCCAACGGTAATCGTGCCTTCCTTAATATTCATCTTATGCGGTCCCTTGGCATTCAAGAACATATCCGTCTTAACAAACACCTTGATCGTTTGGTTACTAAACCCGTCTTCCTCGCCCTTATCCTCCGTCGGATCAACGTGACATTTGGTGTACGCTTTTCTCGTCGAAGTGTTTGGGCGGGACTGGTGCGAGTTGGACGTATGCATCAACCAATTGATGGCAAAAGCCCCAACCGTCTCATTTCCATTGAACTGCCCCAGCATAGTTTGGAGGGTGTAAGGCGCCTTGATCTCAAGGAACTCGTCGTTGTCAATGAACCCCATCCATTTATGCTTGCTCCCAAACTTCGCAATACAATCATCATAAATTTTCAGCTGCTGGTAACTGCCACGAGAGTCCGCCGGGTAGTATTGATGCGTGATAGCACGCTCGTCAATAAAAGGGCTATAATCGTAGTCTGAGAGCTTGGGCGACGAGCCGTCGTCCATGATGTAGAAGCGACGGATGCCCATGTGGTTGTAGTGGTGCACGAGCCATTCTGTCAGCTCTGGGAATTGGCCCTTTGTGGCGAGGCAGATCGCGATGTCTTCGTTGGTGTCGCCGGATTCGTAAGAAGCCATCGAGGATGGAATGATTGGCCTGCCTTCGCCGCGTGCCGAGAGGTGCTTTCCGTCGTCACCGCGAGTTTGCAGACAGGTGGCTAGGTTGACAAGCCCGAAGGCCAGGATGACAATGTGCCCTCCTGCGGAGAAGACGGACTTGATTAACATGTTGCCTTTGATATTAATTTGCCGACGAAGTACTGGGCGCCATGGAAATATTGGACGTAAGGTTGTATTGTTGTTTGTCGAATTTTGAGTCCGTTTATTATCTCGGACTTCAGCATGGAAGCCTCAGTCTAACGTTCGAGGGTCCAGAAGCTAAAGCACGGAAAGCTGGGAACGGAAAAAAAAAAGCACGGGTATGGCTGTCCTTAAAGCAAGGCATTAGAGCTAGTAAATTGACTGTGTCATCAGTAGCTTCTACATTTTCTTTCGGCGTTATGATGGTTAATGACGAGGATAGCAGCGGTAGTGTCGTAATAGACAGGACCAGATATCGTCAGTTTGCATAGCAACGGCCCTTCGATCGTGACATAACGTCAGCAGGTGCTATGTCGTAGTAGACAATACTGTATGCTGTAAAGCCATCGTCGTCATCAGTGCCATCCGGGTTCTCCAAATCTAGCCTTTTGACCTTCTTATACGCATCCTCGCTCACCCACCAATTTCTCAGTATCACCATTGGATCCTTTTTCTTCCCAGGATAGCATTCGTAGGTGGGCACCTTGCCACGACATGGCTGAGATAGCTGTTGGCGGCCGTCAACAGCAAAGGCCGAAGGGACTATAGAGCCGTTTGAAAATTGAGAGTAAGTGCCGTGTTGGAGCTGCAGGACTGCGCTGGGGCAGTCGGTGGAGGTGGCGTTGGAAATGGCGTGGTAGTGAGCGGATTCCCAGTTTGTGGCTGTGAAGGAGTAGGAGATGCCGGGGTTGTAGGGCTCGGTGAAGGAGTCGACTATGGCATTTTAGGATCCCTAGAAAAGTAAAGAGGGTGTCACTAGTTGATGTGTTTGAAGTCCAGGCGAGATGGAAAGACTTACAGGTTACCAACATGATGGTTAAGGTTTCTTGCGTAAACATACACCTCTATGTCCTGCCTTGTTGTCCAGCACGCACGCTTTCTCTTCCTGCCTCAGCTCATTGTTATATCCCATTTGTTTCACCACCTGTTCCAGCGGCCTTTACATATCCTCTCTTCAAGCTTCAAACTTCTCCTTCTTTCAACACACCGTCCAAGCCTGACACGGCGCCGCCCATGACAGATCCTCGTCCTCGTCCCTGTATAAGCATTAACTATTTCTCTTCTTGGTGCCTGTTCCAGCACCTTGTCATGTCTTGTTGGATCTTGCGAACAGGTTGGGCATTAGGCGTCGAATGTGTTGGAAACGGAGACAATTAGACATGTCTATTCCTGAGTTGGGTGGATCGGGATAAAGAGGTTGACCTTGACGGACGGATTGGGTTTGCACATGTGCAGGAGGCTGCGTATGTTGCTGATGTTCTGGAAAGGGTAGAGGAGGTAGGGCAAGAGGCGCTTCATCACCCTCTTCGAGGCGTGCGGAAGCACAATGAAGTTATTGTGGGTAAAGCCATTGCGGTTTTCAGCTATTCTTCGAGGTTCACTGTAGACGACGAAGCTTCAGAGCCCAAAAATCAATCCATAGGCAGCAAACCAATTGTCAGAGGCATGATCAAACATGATCCTAGAATAGTTGAGATTGAGGAGGTACTCTAGTGCAATCACGAAATGACAAGTATATGGCATTAGGGCGCAATACAAGACTTCTCAAGCCATTGGTCTCGGTATTGGCATGTCGTTTCAAACTGGTCCAGGTCGTTCTGGCAAAATCGTTCCTGGTTCAGGAAAGTATTCGAATGGTGTACGGAATAGAGCAACTTTGGAGTCTTTTAGAGCTTTGAGCCAAGGACAAGTTTCGCCAAGCTATTCAATCTTATCAGATCATCTACGATCTGGAGCTTCAACCCCGCCAGACTCCCCTCAATCCTTATGGCATCGAATCCTACGCAACTTCATTCACCCGCAGCATATACTTAGTGTTATATATTCTAGTGCTGCGCGTCAGCGCCTCGGACCTCCCTCCTGACAGGTTCCCGCCAGTAAGCCCATGCAGCACAAACCAGTTAAATCGCGCTCCAGCCAGTGGCTAACTTCCAACGCAGTCCCATATCTCTCTATCAGCCACAATGGCGACCCCCTCCCCAGGCACCGCAGGCCTCCTCCTCCGCCAGTTGAAAGAAATCCAATCCTCGCGCGACATCCCTGGAATCTCCTGCGGTCTCGTGTCCGAATCCAGCGTCTTCGAATGGGAAGTCATGCTCATGATCGCGGACGACTGCAAATACTACGGCGGCGGCAATTTCAGCGCGCGCTTGCGCTTCCCACCTACATACCCATTGTCGCCACCCACAATGACTTTCATGAGTCCTGTGCCATTTCATCCAAATATTTATGAGGATGGGAGGGTCTGTATCAGTATTTTGCATGAGCCGGGGGAGGATCAGTGGGGCTATGAGAGGGCGAGTGAGAGGTGGAGCCCGGTGCAGACGCCGGAGACAATTTTGGTGAGCGTGGTTAGTTTGTTGTATAGTCCGAATGATGAGAGTCCAGCGAATGTGGAGGCTGCAAAGTTGTGGAGGGAGGAGAGGAAGACGGGGAAGAGGGGGGAGTTTGGGAGGAGGTGTAGGAAGATTATTAGAGAGAGTTTGGGGGATGAGTAGGGTGGACAGAGAGGGGGAGGTAAGGGAACCGGTTGGGTAAAGGTTTATATGCATGGAATGGACAGCTTAGGCGTTGGGGAGACGAGCATAATCCAGCTGGCTGGCGGAATTCTGGGGCGTTATATGCGGGCGGCAACAGACCACAATGTCATGCTAGAGATATGCAATGAAGTTGGGGGGGGTATTTGCGTTACTCCCATGAACCGGGGCTGAAATTCCGTCTACTCGCAATTTCACTGATAGTGCTTGCTTTGTAATCAACAATTAACTAACCAACCGGATTCTGAGCTCCTTTTAAGCAATATATGCATCATAACCGACTTTAGATATATTGCAATGTTACAGTATTTACATCGTTTTCCACCCCTTCATTTTCCCTCTTCGATGGAATAACAGGCAAATAAAAAGCAACTATAGAATACATCGGCGCATCCTCGCTCGCAGGCTACCACGAAATCTTACAGCGCGGCCTTGCCCGACCTGGATATGCCTTTGCCAAAAGCTTATTCAACATCCAACCTCGGTTTCTCGCGGCCCTCACGTTCGTTCAGCGATAGCTACAACCAAATGTATGAAGGAAGTGATAGAGCACTCGGCAGCACTTCTTGTTCTCAAGTCCACCACTTCAATGCCCTCCGCATGCCTTGTGCTTGAAGCGGCAATATATGTTCACTTTTATGTATGGAAGCTTGTTATATAGGCGACCACTCTTCCAACTTCAACCAATTCAATTCTTTCTCCTAATGGCCTGACCTCAACTGTAATGCTCGTTACTCATGTCGCGTTGCAGATCATATCTGCGCGTTACCATTAAGTCCATGGACCTTTGACCTCAGCTTTTGGTCGCCTACCTAGACACCAAATCTGACCAGTAAGTTGTATCAGATCGATAAAACTTCATTTGCAAATGCCGAGAAAACTTTATTCTCAATGCCAGTCAGCCATCCACGAGCGTAGGCCAAAACTGGGAACTAATGTTGCAACGGCTTCCCTCCCTCCACTCACATCTAGCATGGCTCTTAGACCATCTAACACTTCTCTCCGATTAACTTTGTCTCTCCATATAAGCCCAGAAATCTGCCCGATTTTTCAAAACTGCAGGTTTCCATTGTCCGGATCTCCAACCGGTTACCTGCATATACCCGCAATCCGGCGCCGACGACGAGCAATCTGTTTTTACCGCCTCTTTGTTCTGGACGTTAGCCTGAACAATTCCAATTCTGAGGCCAAATCCACACCTGCAAATACCTCTTCTGGCTGTGGAGCAAATCAAGATGGCCTCAGATAATGCAGAATGGCCACTGAAAGATGTAAGTGCCAACGGACATTTAAACTTCACCCCACTCGGAGTGAAGCAGAGATGGATATTGACAAGCAAGCAGATCATTTACACCGGGATAGTGGGTGGGGTTATGTTAGCAGCATTCCTGGAATGGATACTCTGGCTTTCGGCGTTCATATACTGTCTTGTACAGGCGTTTAGGAAGGCGGAACATTGGAGTAACATGGTTTTGGCTGTTGTGGTTGGAGTTGTGTTTGTGGGACTGAGGTACGAGCACCGCTCTTTGATACCTCGCACTCTACGTTGCGCCATGGCAAACCGGGATACAACTAACCAGTTGACAGGCTTCTCTTCCTTCCAATCATGGTCGTCACTCTCCCCCTTCCCAGCGCAGTCACAAAGTACTACCCGAAAGCGCTTACCTCTGTCCTCCAATCCATCGCCTTCTATGCCTTCATGGTCGTCCTCATGGTGCCCTGGGTGATATGTCTGTGGCAACATCTTACCCAGAGGCTTGGTCGAAAGAAACGCCTCAAGCAGGTGCTTAACAAGGATACAGCCCCGAAAGTCGTGGTAGTAATGCCCGTCTACAACGAAGACCTCGGAGTGCTCATCACGGCTATCAACTCGGTGGTTGATTGCGACTATCCACCAGACTGTATACATGTTTTTCTGAGTTTTGACGGGAATGCCGTGGAAGGACTATACAAAGAGACAGCAGCTCGACTCGGCATACCAGAATGGGAAAAGGAGAAATACCCCGAAAGCATCGACCTAACCTACCACGCCTCCAAGCTCACCTTATCCCGATTCAAACACGGCGGCAAGCGCCACTGTCAAAAACGGACCTTCCAACTAGTAAATAAGATATACGCCGACTACGTCCTAAAACGTGACGACCTCTTCGTCCTCTTCATCGATTCGGATTGTATTCTGGATGAGGTTTGCATCCAGAACTTCATGTACGACATGGAGCTCTCCCCGTCAAACAAGCGGAACATGTTAGCCATGACCGGCGTCATCACCTCAACAACCAAGAAACATTCCTTAATCACTCTCCTGCAAGACATCGAGTACGTCCATGGCCAGCTTTTTGAACGCACTGTTGAATCCGGTTGTGGCGCCGTCACATGTCTGCCAGGTGCTCTGACCATGTTGCGTTTCTCAGCTTTTAGAAAGATGGCAAAGTACTACTTTGCTGACAACCTAGGCCAAGCACAAGACCTGTTTGATTATGCAAAATGCCATCTAGGAGAAGATCGATGGTTAACCCACCTTTTCATGATCGGCGCAGAGAAGCGGTACCAGATCCAGATGTGCACCACCGCATTCTGCAAAACCGAAGCAGTACAAACCTACAAATCCCTCGTCAAGCAACGCAGACGGTGGTTTTTGGGATTCATCACAAACGAAGTTTGTATGCTAACTGACACGCGAATCTGGCGTCGCTACCCCGTTTTAGCATGTGTGCGGTTCCTGCAGAACACTATCCGGACCACGGCCCTCCTCTTTTTCATCCTCGTAATAGCACTAGCCACCACGAGTAAGAAAACAACGGATTTGCCTATCCAATTCATAGGCGTCTCCCTCGGTTTGAACTGGGTAATGATGATCTACTTCGGGCTGCGAATAAATCGTCTGAAGGCGTGGCTCTACCCATTAATGTTCATCGTTAACCCCTTCTTCAACTGGTTTTACATGGTCTATGGCATCCTGACAGCCGGGCAAAGGACTTGGGGTGGCCCACGAGCTGATGCTGCGAAGGCTGGTGCTGGGATCACGCCCGCTCAGGCGGTGGAGAAAGCGGAGGAAGATGGTGACGACTTAAATGTCGTTTTGGAGACGTTTATCCCGGCCGGCGTGGTACGGAGAAAGAGTGCACCTCTGCATCCGCCTAACATTCGAAAAGGAACATTTGCTTCGCCAAACAGACTGCCAAATGGGTGGGCGGATCTGGAGGATCCTGAGAGCTCATTGAGGAAGCCTTGGTTGAGGAGGAATGGAGAGGATTCGTGGGGCTCGTTTGATGGTTGGGTGTTGAACGCTATTTCGTTACCGAGACGGTTGGATGCTATGGTGGCTGAGGAGGAGAGGATTGGGATGAATAGGTTCGATATTGCGCAGAGGCAGAAGGCACGACTGGAAAAGCCTGTATTTCCGAGACCTAGTCGCGAGGTATTGACGAAGCCTGCGATTCCATTGAGGAGTGCCAAACATAGAGCTCGCGAGGATCTTCGTATCGGGTGTAGTAAGGAGAGCGATGAAAGCTCTGCTTCTGATGTGTATGCTCCTTTGTTTCAACCGACACCCAGATCAATTGCCAAGGGTAGTGAAGTTCGTAGAAACCCCCACGCTGGTTCTGCTCTTAATGCACAAGCACCTATAATCGAGCCGGCCGTCTCATCAAAGATGACAACTAGCGAGAAGATGAAAAGGGAGGATATAAGAAGCAGCAACGCAAGTAATAAAGCAAAGAAAAGCTTGGGCCAGGAAGGGACTGCGACCCAGCAAAGGGAGCCTAGGGCTTACTTTTCAGACCCAGAGTTTTCAGATGTTGACCTCGAAGACCCACGCTCTTAGAGAGATCAGCCAGGACAAAGCATGAGACCACCTTCGAAACTGAAGCGATTTTACCGAAGACTACCACCAAAGGAAAAGTGACGGCGCATCAAAAACGAACGAAAGACTGAAGAAGGGAGAACATAAGCAAGACGCAATATATGCAGTGCCAAGAACATAGATTGCATTTCGCCATTAAAATCGGCATTCGGCGCTTGGTGTTGTGGGTGCGAAAGTAGCTACTGTATGGGGCGATCGTTGGCCCGCATTAGGTAAATAGAGTAGGGAAAAGTTGTTTTATATTGGCATTATTAATTCCTGCCAAGTATTCGTCGTGATTGGCCATAACCTTTGTCATGAACTCGAAAATCACGAGCACGATTAAGTCACTCTTTGGGAGGTCACCCCACCATACGCGAATCTTTCAGGCACAGATTGTGCGACTTCACCTTTTTTTCTTGTTCAGCCCAATGAAACAGACAAGCGGAAATTTAAGTGTTTCGAGTATACTAAAGCAATCAATACTAGGGTATTGAAAGAGCCTAGCTTAACGCAAATGAACTAATTTAATGAAGTTAACGTTTGAGCTTGGCAGGGTGTCATAAATGCCAAGTAACCAGGGAACTGCGTAGAAGGCTCAGGCTGCTTCCCGTTGGTGGGGCAAAGGCTGTGAAGAGATCCAAACTTAGCCTGGCCAGCGCAGCAACAATTTCGTAAATACATACCGCTGCCTCATCCCAAGCGCAATAACTCCCCATAAACACTTTCGGCCCAACAACGTGAATATACCCTTTGTCACCCGATAACAATTTCGGGGTACCTCAAGAAATCCGTACTTACATACCACCACAGACGATAGTCGATAAACCTTGAAACACAAGGACGACGTCAACTACACTACCTCTCCCCAAAACCACAAACAAACGATCAGCCACCATGTCTGTCGTCGGAGTTGATTTCGGTACCTTGAACACTGTCATTGCAGTGGCAAGGAACCGTGGTGTTGATGTTATTACCAATGAGGTTTCTAACCGCGCTACACCGTAAGTCCTGTGAAAAATCCCCCCATGGCGCAAATAGTTAACATGGCTTCAACAGATCCCTTGTTGGTTTCGGACCAAAGTCCAGATACCTCGGAGAGCCAGCTAAGACCCAGGAGATTTCCAACCTCAAGAACACTGTCGGATCGCTGAAGCGCCTTGTTGGTCGCTCCATGTCTGACCCAGAGATGGAGATTGAGCAGCAATACATTTCCTCCAAGCTTGTCGACGTCAACGGACAGGTCGGAGCTGAAGTTACCTATATGGGCGAGAAGAAGCAATTCACTGCCGTTCAGTTGACTGCTATGTTCTTGAGCAAGGTCAAGGCCACCGCCTCTGCCGAGCTCAAGCTCCCAGTTAACGATATGGTTATGTCTGTCCCAGTCTGGTTCACCGATATCCAGCGCAGGGCATTGATGGATGCTGCTGAGATCGCCGGCGTCAACATGCTTCGTCTCATCAACGACACCACCGCTGCCGCCCTCGGATGGGGTATCACCAAGACCGACCTCCCAACTGGCGACGAGAAGCCAAGGCGTGTCGCATTTGTCGATATTGGACACTCCGAGTACACTTGCTCCATTGTTGAGTTCAAGAAGGGTGAGCTTACCGTTAAAGGTACTGCATGGGACCGCCACTTCGGTGGACGTGACTTCGACAAGGCTCTCCTTGAGCACTTCGCCGTTGAGTTCCAGGAGAAGTTCAAGATCGACATTAAGACCAACCCCAAGGCTATGGTCCGTGTCCAGGCTGCTACCGAGAAGATGAAGAAGATCCTTTCCGCCAATCAGCAGGCACCAATTAACATTGAGTCGCTCATGAACGATGTTGATGTTCGTGGCATGCTCACCCGTGAGGAGCTTGAGAAGCTCGTTGAGCCACTTTTGGCACGCGCCCGACTCCCACTTGAGCAGGCCCTTGCTCAGGCCAAGCTCCGCGTTGAAGACATTGACACCATCGAGGTTGTCGGTGGCTGTACCCGTGTTCCAGCTCTCAAGGAGCGTATCCAGGAGTTCTTCGGCAAGCAGTTGTCTTTCACCATCAACCAGGATGAGGGCATCGCCAGGGGCTGCGCTTTCTCCTGCGCCATCCTTTCCCCAGTCTTCCGTGTCCGTGACTTCGCCGTCCACGACATTGTCCCATACCCAATCGAGTTCACCTGGGAGAAATCTGAGGACATCCCAGATGAGGACACCTCCCTCACTGTCTTCAACAAGGGCAACGTCCTTCCATCCACCAAGATCCTCACCTTCTATCGCAAGCAGAACTTTGACCTCGAGGCTCGCTACGCTAAGCCAGAGGAGCTTCCAGGAAAGGTCAACCCATGGATCGGCCGCTTCTCTGTTAAGAACGTTCAGGCTGATTCCAAGGATGACTTCATGATCTGCAAGCTTAAGGCTCGTGTCAACCTTCACGGTATCTTGAACGTTGAGCAGGGATACTTCGTTGAGGATGTTGAGGTTGAGGAGCCAATCCCAGAGGAGCCAAAGAAAGAGGGTGAGGCCGCTGATGCCGACGCCATGGACACCGAGCCAAAGATGCGCAAGGTTAAGAAGCAGGTCCGCAAGGGAGATCTCCCAATTGCTGCCGGTACCGCAGCTTTGGCCACTGAGGTCAAGCAGGCCGCTGCTGAGGAGGAGAACACCATGATCATGGAGGACAAGCTTGTCGCTGCCACCGAGGAGAAGAAGAACGAGCTCGAGACTTACATCTACGAGATGAGAAACAAGATCGATGAGGAGTACGCTGACTTCGCCTCCGAGAGCGAGAAGGAGAAGCTCAAGGCTAAGCTTGAGGTCGCTGAGGTAAGCGCCTATGATCTCGTGATTGACATTGAATGTATGCTAACTAATCCTGCAGGATTGGCTTTACGAGGAGGGTGAGGACACCACCAAGGCCGTCTACGTTTCCAAGATCGATGAGATCCGCGCCGTTGCTGGTCCAATTGCCCAGAGATACTTCGACAAGCTCGAGGAGGAGAGGCAAGCTCAACAGGCTACCGAGGATGCCGAGCGCGCTGCCAAGCGTGCCGCCGCCGAGGAGGCAAAGAAGAACGAGAAGCCAGTCGAGATCCCAGTCTCCAAGGAGGAGACCATGACTGATGCGAGTACCCCAAATGTTGAGGACGTTGAGTAAATAGAAGTAGACGGGAGTTCTTGATACGATCTGATGATTTGACGAGTATGGAAGAAAGCCAAAACTGGGTGTGAAGGGGAGCCATGACATTATAGACAGATAGTCGTGATTTGGTCCTCTTTGTCATTAATTTAGATGAATTTGTCCTGATAATGCCTTTCTCTCATGTGTGAATAAGATGTGCAATCGTACTATGATATAAAATGGTGAGCTGCCTTGCGCCATCAGTTACGCACCAACAATAATAGCACGAGACAAGAATAAGAATGATCATTTCTAGATAAGCTATCATTAAATAGTTTCTCCAATCACATAGAGGTGAAGCCGTTCTACCATTTGAGGACGAAATGTTGTCCCCAAATCACTCGTGAGCCAATCACAAGCCGTCCCTATCTCCGATCCTACGACATTTGGCGCTCCGCTTATCCTTTGTCCCACACCTTGCGTCCTTCAGCCTCGTCCCGTCTCCGCCAAATAATTCCCACGGCGTCACCCACAGGAACGTAGCGTCCGCCCACGTATTTCTAGCTTAATCCTATCCGACGCGCACAGGCAGCGGTTGCTTCAACACCACATTCATTCGCAAAGAAACTACAAGCTTGTTGACGACAGTGGCGATACCGATGTATTGTTTCGCAGACTCAGAGATCTTTCATAACTGGTACCCTTTGTGCAATCCCTAGAGTGCTGAATAGGAAGATAGCCTTGCTAGATTCGAATGTGGGGAGAGCAGCTGATGCTGATATACTGATTTACGATAAAGATGGATCGCAAACGAAAACGTAAGCTCTCAGCTAAAATACCAAAGGATATGTGAGAAGCTAACAGTCTCGCAGGCGAACTCGGCGTTCTGAACGAGAGGGCATGGAACGGAGAGACCGGTTCGTCAGATCTTACATCTCACCCTGCGCCTTACTGATAATATACCAGACGTCTTTCCAGTCGCCAAATCTCTCGACAGCTCCCTGAAGAAGAACACCGCTTTCATTAAGCGCCTCCGTACTGCTGTTACTGCCGCGACGCTCAATACCTTCTTGCAGGAGATAAAGACGCTCAGCTTGAGCAAGTACCTTTCCGAAATCATATCTGCATGCTATGAAGGCCTCTGCAAGCTCAAGTCTCCGGGCGAGATCGAGGCGGGTGTTGAGATCGTCAGCGCTCTGCACCAGAGATTTGGACCACAGGAGTTCACGGAGTATCTGGGCTGGTTGATGGGCAAGGGCCTTGCGACACCAGAGAAGAGCCTGCTTAAGGCTTTGGCTGCGGATGTGAGGGAAAGGGAAGAGAAGGAGAGAATTGTGAGGCAGAGAGTCCTGCTGAGAGTTGTCACTGAGCTCTGGCTTGTTGGTGTCCTGAGAACACTGGATGATGTTTCTCGCCCGGACGATGCGACTAGAGGCAAGGAGTGCCTTGGAGGATCGACCGAGAAAAAGAGAGCAGCATCAAACGGCAGCAAAGCAGGTGGCGCAGAGCCATTTCCATTGGAGGTGCTGAAGGACTTGCTGGGACACGATAGGGACCACAGCAACCTGCCACTCCTGGTTATCTTTGTCAAATCCTTTGGATGGGACATTCTTGGTGTCAAGGAGCACGGTGCCGATGGCCGCAAGACTGTGCAGGAAGACGGCGCGACCACAAACGCAACCACGAAGCCAGATGGAAATGACGAAGAATCTGGTCACGATGAGACGAACGGCACGGATTTTGAGGGCGACGCACCACTTGCGGCGCCGGAGCTTCAGGAGCGTTTTAAGAACATCCTCAGACGTTACTTTGAGGACGTCAAGCAACATGTCATCCGCGATCAGAAGGCGTTGGCCAGCCAGCACAAGCGCGATGCTGAGGCATATGTCAAGTCAGGGCAAGTTTTTGATGATCGCCAGGCGAATTATGAGAAGCAGGTGAAGGCTCAGGAGAGACTCGTGTCTAATGCCCAGGTTCTTGCCGATGCCATTGGTGCCGAAATGCCAGAGCTCAAGGATAATGAGGATCATGGCCCTCAAAATGGCGGCATTGGACTAGTCAAGACTGGCGAGTACTTGCGTGGCCAAGGCGAAGGTGCTGGCATTTGGGAAGATGAGGACGAGCGCCGCTTGTATGAGAACCTTGTTGATTTGAAGGGCAAAGTTCCAGGCATGCTCCTCGAGGAGCAGAAAAAGAAGAAGACAGACTCTGATGAGCAGGTCGGCAAGAGAAAGGATCTCGAGACGGAAGAGGCCAAGGCTGACGACATCGATGAGGCTTCCATGGCTATCGCGAACAAGACCATTGGAGCTCAGGTTGATGCTCTCCTTGCAAGACTTCCAGAGCTTACGAACAAGGACCTTGTTGATCAGGCTGCTATCGATTTCTGCTTCTTGAACTCGAAGGCCTCGAGAAACCGCTTGATTAAGGCTGTCTGCGAGGTGCCGAAGGGACGCAGTGACTTGTTGCCATACTGGGGTAGACTTATTGCTACTCTTGGCAGGTACATGCCAGATGTCATCAAGGGCCTGGTCGATCACCTCGATGCAGAATTCCGCAGCTTGCAGCGCCGCAAGGAGAAGGATTTCTTGGGTCAAGTTCGCCTCAGCAACATCCGCTACCTCGCTGAGCTCACGAAGTTCGGCGTTGTCCCTGAGCATGTCATCTTCCACTGTCTCAAGGTCAGCTTGGACGACTTCTCGAGAATGAACATCGAGATTATCTGCAATCTCCTCGAGAATTGTGGCCGCTACCTGTTCCGCAACCCGGAGACTTCACCTCGCATGACCTCTTTCTTGGAGACATTGCAGCGAAAGAAGGGTGCTCAGCATATTGGCCAGCAAGAGCGCATGTTGATCGAGAACGCTGTCTACTATGTTGACCCTCCTGTCAGAGCTGCCATTCCACAGAAGGAGCGTACGCCAATGGATCTCTTCATTCGCAAGATCATCTATCTCGATATGAACAAGAAGAACTACACCAAGATCTTGAGACAAATCAGAAGACTGCACTGGGAGGAACCTGAGGTTATCAGACTCCTGGAGAAAGTCTTTTCGAAGCCAGGGAAGGTTAAATATGGTAACATTCATCTCCTTGCAATCCTCATCAGCGCCATCCACAGGTATCACCAGGATTTTGTTACGACTGTCATCGACAACTTGATGGAATATATCATCCTTGGACTGGAGCAAAACGACTTCAAGTATAACCAGAGGAGACTTGCTGAGGTTAAGTATCTTGCCGAACTCTACAACTACCGCATGGTGGATCATCCAGTCATCTTCGACACGATGTACAAGATCATGACTTTCGGTCATGGTGGAGCACCGATTCCAGGTCGAGTCAACCCGTTTGATATGCCAGACGACTTCTTCCGCATCCGCCTGGTCGCCGTTCTGCTTGAGACTTGTGGCGTCTTCTTCAATCGTGGAGCTGCTGGAAAGAAGCTTGATTACTTCTTGTCGTTCTTTCAGTACTACATTTACACCAAGGATCCACTTCCTATGGATATTGAGTTTATCGTCCAGGATATCTATTCTCTCACCAGACCGCACTGGAAGCTTGCCTCGAATATTGAGGAGGCTAGCAAGGCATTTCAGCTCGCCATCCAGCAGGATCAGAAGACATCTGGCATTATTCAGAAGGTTGAGGAGCCAGAAGAGCCAGAGATGGACGAGTCCTCGGGAGATGAAGCTGATAATGATGCCGCTGAGGATGGTGCCGAGGACTCTTCAGATGACGAAGATGCCGATGGCAGTGATGAAGAAGGACCATCAGGTCGGGACAGCGAATCAGAAGAGGAGCAAATCATCGTCACCAAGGAAGAGGAGGAGTATGACCCAGAGGACGAGGCTGACTTTGAACGTGAGTATGCAAAGATGATGGCTGAGAGTCTGGAATCCCGCAAGTTCGAGCGCAAGCCACTCTTTGATGTTCCCCTCCCGATGCGCCGTAAGGACCGTGAGACCACCGCGCCAGCCAACTTTGACAGCGACGGCGATGCGCCAGCAGCTCCAGCTCAACCAACAAATACCATGGCCTTCTCCCTTCTAACCAAGCGCGGCAACCGTCAACAAACTCGCACCGTTGAGCTCCCATCGGACTCCAACTTCGCCATCGCCATGAAGACCCAGCAGCAAGCCGAACGCGAAGAACAGCAGCGTATCAAGAGCCTCGTGCTCAACTACGACCTGCAGGACGCGGAGGACGCAGAAAGTAATACTACACTGCCACCCTTTGAGCCAAACTATAATATTTACCCTCGCGCAGGCCAACTCGAGAAGACGCATGCGTCGCACTCCCGCGTCGACAAGAGCGGGAGCAACCGTAGCGGTCAGCGCAGCAGGAAGCTGCAGCTGAGCGACGTCGATTGGTATGGACATAAATCTTCTTCTACTGCTACTGTTACCGTTACCGAGGCGAAGCCGGATTTTCCTGGATCGGATCGTTTTGCTACTCCTACTATTGTTCCTGGTTTTTTGAAGGAGCCGGCTATTGTTTCCGCGAGTGTGCCTAAAGCGCAAGCTGGTGCAGCTGACTTTGTTCCATTTAATTCTCTTATCGGGCCGCGTAATCCTCCAATCAGCCCTCGTCGCATGAACGTGCAAAGGAAGGGAACACCGCTTTCTCTTGCGCCGCGCCCGAGTCCTGGTCGGAACCATGTTTTGCGTCCTAATAGACCTCATGTCCAGCCGAGGCAGCTCCCGAAGTCGGGTGCTGTTTTGCAGTATGGACCGGCGTCTTTAACTTCTGGACGTATGCCTATGTCTAGAGCTAGAAAGGAGAAAGCGCTGAATGTGGATGTGAAGAGCATCGCTGATTTTCCCCCGTTGGGGCCGTAGGACTTAACCTTTGTGGTGTGGCTACGCTGAGGCGTAGTTACTTCTACTTACAACTCAATACTGCTAAGGCAGATATCATCTTTGTGCGATATAAGAACGCATTGGCCGACTGGGTTCGATGTCTTCGGACATCAGGACGTAGTCAAGGGTGCTCACAACTGCGGTCGTTCGCGGATACACTGCCGTCCCCGGGAGGCTTCGCGTGAGCTCCGTCAGGCGTCACATCTACAGCTGCTCGGCAAATAGTGCTTAAGGAGAGGATAATGATGGTGGCTACATGGGTCAAGCCGTGCTGGCGACAGAACGGTGGGGAGCAAAAAGGCTAGGAGTGGCCATAGCATTGATAGTATGTGCATTACGATATGCTTGCAATAAAACGTGGTTTAGCACCACATTTATAATCTTTAACACCGTGAGTATGCTCATTTTCCAGTGACCACTGTTACATTCCCTTTCTTCGTGTTCATGAGTGTACTCAATGGAAAGGATCAACTTGTGCCGGATCTCGACGGAGCGTCTCCTTCCTCTCACTCCGGATCCATACTGTGACGAGGTTTTGCATCCAGGGAAAACAAACTTCCGGTGGCTGGGCTTTATGCGTGCATGGCGCCGTCTGATGCTTCTGGCCCTTCCCCACGGTGTTGTTGCTCTTGTCTTGGACGGTGGCCGGTGACCAGACGCGCGTCCATCTTCGACAACGGGCAGGAGAGTTGACGGCCTTCCACACTAAAGTTAATAGGACCACGCTCTATCCTTCGTGAGTAAAATTATATACGATGGTTTGAGCGTGGTGCAGCCCGTTACGTGCGGACAGAGTGAACGGCCTCTTTGCGTCCTATACCACGGTTAGTCTGCGTCCAGTCTTCATGACCTGGAGTAGCTCACAGGTCGCCATCGGTGGATTCAGCCAAGTCATTATTCTCATTTTATGCAAATGTCGAATAAATGGATTCATAGTTTTGGAGTAAGAGCGTGGTGTCTCACGTGTCGTGAAACCCTGGCGCCACCTGGTTTCCTCAGGGCACACTACCTGACTACTGTAACCGGTTAGTAGCCGAACCGCTCAAATGAGCAAACCATAACTTGGTACGCTTCGAAGTAAGTACTAATCAAAAATCACCTAAATGCCACTTTTTGGCTTTGCAACATCTGAATAGCCACTTGAACCCTTCATGGCAAATGTTCCACCAGTTAACTTATTGCTTTAGCAGTACATTACTGCTGCGAATTATTAGCTTGAAGGCCGGGATCATAAATGCTCTTAAACTGACATTGAACTGTTAGTGAGGGCTAATAAGTTAGCAAGCCACTTTAGCATGAACTCTTGATTCAAAGGATACAACAAGAACTTCGAAATTGATATGCTAATTGAAACTTCAAATAGCTAACCGGCCAGCCAAGTAGTCTCGTCTCAAAAGAAACTACGAGAGCCTGGAATCGACATGCTTGCTCAAAGTTTTTTCCTCTCGCGCCCTACCACAACCGTAGGTCGTTCATCAAATCGACTTCTGATGGCACGAACAGATTAGCCATATGATGATACATCACAGGAAAATCATTGCTGTTTTGAGCGACAGAAATGATGAGAGGTGGCAGTTTTGATAGCAGAATCGCAAAGAGTGACACTTCTGTAAACAATCGGTCGTCAGGTGGCAGATGGGCAATTTCCGTAGTACTAATAGAAACACACTGTACGAGCAGTTTACGTAAAAGCGCATGCATTCAACTATTAACACTAACTAGCCATCGCCATAACACCTCGATTCGTCGTTAACGCCCAAAGCAGTTCAAACTTACTTAGGACACTCCCTCTCATGCTTACGACACCCTTCACAACCAACCTCAAATCTATTTGCCTCGTCTCCATGCGCCGCATACCAATGCCTAACACCATAATCCAAACCATCAGGAAGGTATTCTCCCTCCGGTTTATACTTCATATGCTCCGGTCTTCTATTATCCTCCACCAGCCTTTGCCCTTCATACTTGGGAGGCTTAGCTCTGCCATCGAACTTCTTCAACTTGAGAGCCTCTAACTTCGGCCAAGTTAACATGGAACCGTCTTGCAACTCGATGGTGCGGACGTTGAGGACCACGAACTTGGCGGGCTCGAAGCTACCATCGGTTTTGGTGGAGGCACAATCGACGAAGACGTCGGTGGCGCAGGTATTGCAATGCACTGGGAAACCGCCGTCTTGGGACTTGAAAGTGTAGAATGTTGAGGCGCCGATGGGGATGCGGAATTGGATGGCTGTGCGGGGAATGTAGATGTTTTTCATCCCGCTCTGTTTCTGTTAGTCCTTCTCTCTTATGGTGCACCGTTTTCTCATCCTCCTTCCATTAGATGTCTGCACAGCTGCACCCAGCAAGGGCTGAAGGAAGAAGGAGGATGAAAGTACGTACCTTGAAACACCAACTACAATTACACGCACTGACATCACACTCATCCAACGGCTTTGTGCGCACCACATATCGGATGTTTCCACAATGGCAATGTCCCTGGTACTCCACTTCTCCTTCAGGAATCTTCTCGTCGCCTTTCCATTTTCCTGGTTCACCCTTGGTGGTTTTATACTGTGGCAACCTTTCGGCAGCACCTTTGTAGCGGGCCACGGCGGTGGACTCAATTTCTTCGAAGTCCGCTAGGGCCATTGCCTTCGTCGTGTTAGCAATTCATCTAAATCGTCTCTCGATTCAATTTCGGTAGGGTAGGGCCGAACATTAATGCCCACCAACTGCATGCCATCACTCTCCTGTCTCGCGAAGAGGTTTGTGCCGCAGTCGGGGCAGAACTTGTGCTCCAGCTCCCCACTGCAAAACTTGTAGACCTTCAGGTCCTTCTCGTCACCCTTAAGCCACTCGAACTTTCTGACGCCTGGGGTATTGAACCAGATGAGGCCACGGAATCCATTCTGTGACGAGCAATTAGCATCTCTTAACATCGCGGCAAATCCTCTGCAATCTCAACTGCTATCCTAAATGACGACCTCGCCGTAGTGTGAGGCGTCAACCAGTCAGGCGTTCCAGAATGAAATATACGAAAAGATGTGAGAAATCAACGGCGAGGCAACCTACCATAAAACAAATACTACAATCACACTTATTCAGCTCCTCCAGCTTCGGATGATGGATTGCAAATCTGAAAGCCCCGCAATGACAGTTGCCTTCATACGTCTTGAAGGTGGACGAGTCGAGCTCGGCGTCGTGAATCATGCTGCCTACTTCTTCGGTTTCAAAGGGCATTGTTAGTAGGAGTCTTGTATCGTGAGATGTGAAGTGTTATTGGTTGTGTGCTCACGGGTAAAGAGGTCGGAAGTTTAGTTGGAGTTGGAAATTGGAAGTAGGAGGAAGATGGGCTGATATATAGATCAAGCTTGATCAACAACTGATTAACAGCCTAAAGCGGAAGTGGCCTGCTAGTGCTTATGTACTTATCACGTTGGGAGACTCGTCGGTGACAGGTGGATATGGCAATGCGGCTGCCTGTTTGACATGCGGGGTGCGGGACGCTGCATCACCCTGCACAAAGGCGGGGTAGTTTCCATTAGAGAACTTCAAGAATGCTTGATAATGTTACGAAGCACACTATCTACAAGGATTGATCGACAATGTACAACGAATGCAACGAAAACCCCGAGAGCCAGACGTCGTACTCCTGGTTTCTGTTGTCTCACCCGAAGTCGTGGGATGTTAAAACGTTGCAGAAGGGTTGTCGAGGCGCATACCTTCACAGGGTTCCAAGTCGTGAAACAAGGTATCGACCTTGTGCCTACTCAAACCTCGAGGTCGAGGAAGTGAAGGTTTCTTTAGCGGCTGTGCCAGTCCATTGTAAACTCCGATATCAATCATAATAACTTCGTGCCGAGCAACTAGGAAGGATCCTAGGTGAGCTTTCAAGGACTGGTAGCCACAGCTTGCTACTTACGAACCATATAAATCTCCACCAGGACGGCTTCAGGATAACGCTGTGGGTCCTTGACTCTTCATTTGGCCTCGTATATAAATGGGACCTCTTACAAAGCATGATATAGTCTGTTCTAATCAGCTTTTGTTTCCTCGTAGTGGACACTTTATCTGCCTCTTGCAAAAGTAGGTTGAGACCTGAGACAGATGTGTTGAGGCAAGTGACATTGATGCTCGTTTAAGTACGGAGCAAAGTAGCTCAAAAGAGAAGTGTATAATACAGACAATTACTTCCACCGGATGTTCCCTCCTTTTCATCCTATGCATAAAAGCCTCGAGCATCCCGCCCATCCAGCTAGTATATACTAATGTACAGACCTACCGCACAGTATGCACCAAGCTTCCCTTCTCCTGTGTGATTCCTTCCTCCTCTTCGACTTTTCATTTCAAGTTTTTGACCTAAAGTGATATAGCAGATGTCGCTTCATTCCAAGTCAACCATTCCGCCATCATCCTCGAAAGTCTTTCCACCTGGGACACCCTCATGGCCCTCGCCCTTAACAACCCTCCCATCCTCATAAGTCACGCGTCTCCATCCGCACTCCTCACTCTTATCTTTAATCCACTCCGTGCACGGGAAGTAATGATCATTCTTCTTCATCGTACAGATCCACGGCACGTTATCGAAGGTCATGCACTTAAGGCGGAAATCTATCACAAAGATCGTTAGCAAAAGGTCTCGCATCTGTTGACTTTGAGCCAGGATAGGGAATTAGAAGTAGGTGCATACAGGTATTGTCAGGAATCTTAACCGTCTCCTTAACAAAAGCCTCCAAATCATTGGTCTTCACACCATTCACATGCGTGATAAAGTTCGTAGGCGCCAACCCATACTGGTAAGAAGGCGAACCTTGGGTGCGAGCCGAGATATAGATCTCACTATGCAACTTGCGAATCTGCTGTCTAACAGCATGATGTGGGCGCTGGAGAATAGCACCACAGAAGCTAACTGCACGATCAGTCTCGATATCCTCGGTAGAAGCAGTTGGCACTTTAATAATAATCTCCTTAGCGTCGCGGACGATAGTCGCCTCGAGCACTTCGTGGTCATACATCACGTCCAGCTCAGCGATGCGGGTGATGATTTTGCCGTTGAGGGACAAGACGACGTCCCCCTCCTGGAGGGTGGAAGCGTTGTCACCACGCTCAAAGGTGCGCTTGCGAACCATGAAGAGCTGGTGGTGGGCGGAGTTGTCCTCAGCGACTTTGGAGATCCACTCCTCGGAGACACCCATGATGCGCGCTTGGGACATTTGTATGGCGTTGAATTCGACAGAAAGCATGCGAAGCTTTGGCTCGATGCCGGCTTGAATCTTCTCGATGACTGGTAGGAGAGTTGGAGTGGCAAGACCAAGGTGGTAGTCGTGGTCCTTGTGGGTGGATGGAGAGCGCTCTCCGAGGTAGGTGAGCCACAGTGCCTCCACGGTTCCGTCCTCGGCGACGAGAACACCGCTTCCGCATTGTGCGCTTAGACCGGTATCGACGGTGATGGCGTCGAGATTGATGGCTCTGTATCTTGGTGCTCCGGCGTTGGCTGGAATCGCAACAGCAGTGATGTCGGTAACAGTTGTCTGAGCAACAACGATGCGCATGTTCTGGTTGAAACCAAGGAAGAACGTCGACGCACCCTGCTTGATCTGCTTCGTGCTCAACTTTGCGCTCTTAACTGGTGCATCGACCAAAGATGGGTCGTACTTGACGATAGCGTAGTTCTGAAGTGGGTGCATGAAGACAACCTTTCCATCAACAATGATGGAATCAGCAATAGTGATAGAGATGTCACAGAAGTCGTATGGCACAACTGCACGAGAGATGATAACAAGACCCTTCTCAGCATCGATGACGAGTCCCATTCCCCACTTGCGGTTACGTGGGAAACCATCGAGCTTCATTGGCAAGTGGCAAGCAACACGAACAAAGCTCTTCACAACCTCAGCAGTGGCTGCGTTGGATGGGTTATCAAGCTTGATGAAGTTGCCACTGCGCTTAACAGGCGGGATAGCTGGGAGGGGATCAGACAAATCATTGAAGTCCCAAAGTCCAGTATTGTCGTTCCTGACTGCCATGCGCATCTTGCTCGACCAATGACGGTCAATGTAAATGACGGCAGTGTTGAGAGTGTGCAAATCACGAAGATGCTTATATGTAATAACAACACGCGACTTGTCTGGGATGCCCTTCATTACCTCGATAAAGGTCTTCAAATCGGGAGTGTTTTTGTGGTCAACAGATACCACAATCCAGCCGGAGTCGGTGCCCTCAAATTTGAAGGAGCCGGTTGCCTCGCAAATGAAAACACCCTTGCATGCAACCGCATACAATCGAGCTTGCTGGTAAGACAGGTCGTGGAAGCTTGCACCTGCAACAGAAACGAAGCGATCTGGAGTGATGGCGTGCAAATCACCAACGCTGACCTCAACCTCCATGTTCTCTCCGCCACGCTGAACAAGAAGCTTGACAGACCTGTCAACGTTTGAGTCAAGAATGTCATCAAGGCGGATAAACTGGGTCAAGAGCTCGTCGTTGACTTTCAGCAAGATGTCACCCTCCTCCAACTTGGTGTCAGAAGGACCCTCTGGCAAGACGATCTCAGCGACCAGCATTCCTGTCTCCTTAGGAAACTTCTCGCGCACGGTTGCCTCCCATTCAGGGGTCAGTCCTAGTCTTCTGCACTCATCAAATGGCTTAATCATCCACTGACACTGAATTGTACCACGGGTGATTGGTAGACCCTTCTGCAAGCACTCAAGAGCTCTCTTCGGTCTGGCTACTGGCAAAAAGTAATCTGTAGCAGCACCATCCGATCTTCCTCCAGCTTGTAATGCGATCGCAAATCCATCAATGTTCACCACAGGAGATCCAGAAGATCCGCCACTTGCTGCCGCCGCAGCCTGTATATAGTTCGTGTTGAAATCGCTGTATCCATCTCCGTACTCTGGCGCATTGCGATCCAGTCGTGAGATGACACCAGACAAGATAGACAACTTCTCGCCAGCATCGTTACCCACGACTCTGATCTCCGCACCGACCTTCGCAAGGTCTGGCCTCAGCTCGAGCGCCGCAACAGGCATATACTTGATCGCCTTAGGGTCGAATCTCAGAATGCCAAAGTCGTGCACCGGATCGCGGTAAACTGGGTACGCGTCGACCTCCTCGTGGTTGTCGAAAATGACGTAACCCCAGAACGGTCCTGAGCCAACGACGTGTCTGTTGGTCAAGATATATCCTCTCTCGGCGTCGACGACAAAACCGGTTGCCTCACTGGTAAGCGCTGGATCTGTATCGAATGCGCACGTCTGGCAGAATCGGATGGAGACGACGTTGCGCACGACCTTCTCAATAGTCTGTTGCCACTCCGCGCTCTCGCCTGGCCCGGCCGAGATCGCGACTCTGCTATCGTCCTCGTACTCCTCGTCGACCTCCATCTCAACTGGTGATGATGATGTTTCATCCTCCTTGCCGCTGACTGGCTTAAGCTGCTTCTTTGGGCGCTCCTCAAGGGAGATGGAGTTCTGCTTGCGCTTCGATCTGGTGGATCCATTCATAGCCATCTTGCTGAATTGAAGGTTTAATGAGCTGTGTAATGAACGCGTAGAAGTATTTGTGTAGGTGGTGGTTGAAGGAGTGTGTCTCAAAAGGATGAGGCGGTGGTTGAAAGTACTTGGTCGCGTACTTCTTTGGTGGAGGGTAAGTGATGCTGGAGAAAGTGACGTTTTAGTGAATAAACCGGTATGTGACTGCAACTTCAGTCTGCTTTGAATAACTCTATTCATTCAACCTTCAAATTTAAATGACAGTAAAGGCGGTCAATTGAGCGCAGTTTGCCACGAAAGAATGTAACTTTTTTGGTCGCGCTTAGTTGCTTTTTGGGGTCAACGTACAGGTACAAAGTACCTTCACAGCTGAGACCCTGTCTGAGTTGGTGCCTTGGCGGGTTCGCCGTCACAGCCTTAAAGCGCTCCAGCTACAAAGTATCACAACTCCGACAAAATGCCGCCGCTCCCAGCACCATAACCTGGTTACGAGCATGTGAGACCTTCATAACTCAGCACACCATTTATGCTACAAGGCAAAGTTTACTATATACTTTAAGAGCACTTTCATTGGCTGCTCAAGATCTGATTTACAATCTCTTTAATAATGCTTTACGCCGCGATATTGGTAACTATAAGTATTCAACCTATGCCCTTATTCTCTTTGGTTCGAGAAAGGGGCAAAGGCTCAGAGTCCTCAATACTCGGTTGGGTTACTGGATCTGTGCTCTGTGCTTGCCGAGGGTGGATGAGCAGCAACCATTGATGGAAACATCGCAGAAACGGCTGGAAATGCGACGAATCATCAGGCCCGCCAAACCTGACACGTCTACACTTTCTGCCGTGCTATCCCGATGCAGACATCCACATCAATTGCAGGTCTCACGGCTCGGTCTCGTGTCATATTACATAGACAGGTGAATGATGCTGATTCCTGCTGCAAGGTGGAACCTGTATCGTCACAAGCATCAGACAAATACCAACCAGCTCTTTATCAAAATGAAATCTTAAGCTATCGTATAATAATTACAGAATGGTTTTTCCGTTCCAGCTCTTTAGTTCTCAAGCTCAAGCTCCACAAAGTACAAAAAAGAATGAGTAACAAAATTAAAAGGAAACGCTGAGTGCAGAGAGCAAAAGCAAGATTCGTACCAAGCACAAGCCAGAGCACAATCATCCGTCTCTCTTCTCCTACGCTCATGCCTGACTTGTGTGGTTGGACTTCTTAATCGCGCCGTTGTCCGATAGATAAGGGAATAAAACAGGAGGCATGCCGTCAAAATGGCCTTGTGGCCGTTGCGCCCGGGGTGAGCCCGCTTCGTTTCGCCGTCGTCATTCGAGGTGTTATTGTCGCTTGAGAGCAGGAAACAAAATGCAGATGGCTGTGCGTGTCGGCATGGTCGAGAACGTTGAGTACTTTCGTTGGACTCAGGGGTATCTTAACGCAGAGAGAACTTGCCACGCTTCGTCTTCTCGTCTAGTGGGCGCCCGCTCTCAATTCTCGCCTTCTTCTCCTCAAGCTCCATACGCTGGCGTTCGAGTTGCTCCTTCATCTCACGATGGCGGGCATATAGCTCCTCTTCGCTCTGCTTCAGCTTGCTCTCCTTCTCTGCAACCTTCTGCTGGAAGACCATCTTCATCTCAGCCTCCATCTTAGCAAGTTTCTGCTCATGCAAGCTGCGCTCCTCCTCCTGCTTGACGGCTGGGTTGACCTCCTTGAACACGCTTGGATCCTGTGCAACACCCATACCAGTGAGCTTCTCGGAACGGTAGTTCTCGTAAAGAGCGTTGTTGGTGTGCTCCTTGAGCTCCTCCATGTGAGTGCGGATGAGCATTTGGCGGAGCTTGACGAAGTCACAGTGCTCCTCGTTGTCAACCTCAATAATACCCCATGGGTAACGACGTCCGCGGACCTTGCGACCATCAGAACTGGTGATCTCAGAGGTGGCTCCAACGACAGCAAAAGGAACTTTGGAGAGGATCTCGTTGTTCTCGGCGATAGTCTCATCATCGTCAAGCTCGTAGCGTGGTCCCTCAAAGATCTGGATGTCGTGGAACTTGATATCTGCGAGGATCTAGTTGCAGTCAGTTTCAGCTCTTTTTTTTAGAGTTGTTGGTGACATACTCTTGCCTTGAAAGCGGCGATCTCCTCGTCGGTCAAAGTATCGGCTTTGGCAATGACTGGGATCAAGTTGACCTTGGTATGGAGTCTGCGCATAACCTCGATGTCAAGTGGCTTCAAAGAGTGGCCAGTTGGCTGAAGGAAGTAAACACAAGCATGGACTCGGTTGTCGACAATGTTCATGCGGTTGACCTTGTTCTCGGCGTCAAGGTAAGCATCGAATCTCTGCTCAATGTTGTCGACGATAGGTCTCCAGGACTCATCGTTGTTGACAAAGTCTCCGAAGCCCGGAGTGTCGACAACAGTCAGACGGAGGCGAACACCGTTCTCCTCGATATCTGCGCTTATCGACTGAATAGAGACGGTCTTTGGAATGATATCAAGACTTGGTCCCTTGCGCTCGCGTGGTGGGTATAAAGAGGTGTTGAAGAGGGTGTTGACGAGGGTTGACTTTCCGAGACCAGATTCACCTGAGTCTGTTAGCAGTCTTCCCACTTTAAAGATGGCGCTCATCTAAACTTACCGACAACCATCACGTTGAAGTTGAAACCCTTGCGGACGGACTTGCGGTGCCATTGGTTTGGGAGGTTGGCGAAGCCGACATATCCCGTAAGCTTTCTGCGCACGATGTTGCGCATATCGCTGGCTTGCTGGGCAGCAATCTTTGGGTCGGTAGACGCAACGCTTTGTGGCATCTCCATTGGAGACGTTGGCTTGCCATTTGGAACAGGTGCTGGCGATCTCGGTTGTGCCGGAGGGGCAACGCCGTTAGACGCTGTTGCGATTATGTTAGCATTCTTAAGTTCTGGCGGAAAGTACGCTGGATCGCGAAGAAAGACACAGGCATTGCATGGACATGTCTCTGGGCTCTTCAGAATATGACGCTCTCCGTTGATGGCCATTGTGTGCTTGTTGTGTTTCGTGGCGGCTTCCAGTTTTAGTTGTATAACAGTGCTCATGGCGTCACAAGGTCCGTCAGTCTGCAAGATTGAACCATCTGGTTGTTCGGCGACGGCCGCATTATCCGCTACTGGTATTCTGAACTGAGAAGACGTCCTTGGTGGCATCATAGCTTCGCACGCTTCCATACGGGTAGTGGCAGGCAAACATGTGCCATCAGATCTCACTTCTTGTGCCATCTCTGCAGGTGTTTCCATGATTCGAAGCTGGGTTCCAGACAAACAACGTTGGGTATTCCAGTCGAGTCGGCTCAAGATAGGTTCGGCAAACAGCAGGTACAAACACTCGAATGGGTTGAAGTACCAGTCGTCGTCTTCTTGTGCAATTGATCCCCAATCCATAGAATGCCCTCAAGATGGTCGACACAATCGTATTATCCAGTCCACATAGGGCAGTTCCATGCAATGCCTGTGGGATAGTGAAGATGAAAGCTGCTTACCCATGATATCGTATGTCGAACGGAGGTTGAAAGGTCAGGTTTCGATGGAAGGCGCACTGATGATACCTATGATAGCACTGAGAGATTAGCTTCAGTCCAGACTTCCGCCATGATTGATAGTAAGAAAGTCCGACGGCAGTCGCGTTGGTAGAGTCGTTGTAATCGCTCTTAAGATGACTATCCCAAATACATCTTCATCGTGTCCCTCGAGGCCACATACGAATAATTACAGCCTTGCTGTTCTCCTGAGCGTGAAACAGGCTAGGGTTGTCAAAACGTGTTGCTTGCTTCGTGCTGCCGTAAGTGCGACGGTTTGCTTGCTCTGAACTAATAGAGACGGAGCTTGAACGTGTGTAGCTGTTTGCTTTCGCGTCGAGTATTTGTTGTCGAAAGGGGTCCTTAAGAAAGTTCGGGTGTCGCAGGGGTCCGCGCCAGGTCATTTAAGTCCAGGAACCTGGCGCCCTGAAAGAAATGGCAGGAGAAATGATAGACGTACCGTGCTGTCAAACTGTCTTGTCAATTGCAATGGTGGTAAAGCTTTGTTGAGCAGAAATGCTGCGCTTAAAGCTCGCCGTGGTATTGAAGTCTCGCAGGAAATTTGATGGACCAGACGCCGGAATGATGTGGACGTCGCGTATTGGGATAGGGAGTTCCGTGCAACTCGATTCTAACCAGCTTGGATAAGGTTGTGACAAGCTGTGTTTGGTCGCTGTGGTCCGCTCTAGAGGCCCTTTGTGCGTGGGGACCAGTGCTCTGGCACTTTTACCCCTGGCGTCTTGACTGAAAGTGGTAAAGCGTGGCTTATAAAGGGGCAATCGTCGTTTTGGCAGGGACGTCAGGCATGTCTTGATTCAGTGCACGTGATCCGACAACCTCTGTTCTATTTCTGTCTATCGAAACAGTCACGCGTCAGTGTTCAACGACAAACTTCACTTTCCACAGCTCTATCACTCTTCTCTCACATATCACAACTCTTCAACACTAACATTTATTCTATTATTCCCGCTTAGCCTTCCATCATGTTTGCGATTTTCTTAAGCCATAATAGAACGGGTTCTCGTGCCACGCCTCCTCATAGACCAGCCGCCACATCACCACTGCAACAGTCTACACCATCAACCGTCCAACCGACAACCTCTCCTTCCGCACCTCATATCTACAACCTGAAGTCTCAATCTCAGATGATGGACTCCCAGTTGTTGGTTTTATAAAATTATATGTTTGCAAGCGATGAAACTCATCAATTAGGACAGATGGCCGAGCTGGTTATGGCGCCAGGTTAAGGTATTACCTTAATAACATTCCTCGTCACCTTATGGTGTTGAGACAATCTCCTGGTCACGAAAGTGGCGTGGGTTCGAGTCCCACTCTGTTCATTACCTTTTGCCTCGTGTATACATTGGTGGTGGATGTTTGGTGGGTGATGGGTGAAGTCTGACAGCTGCCAAGTGGAGTTGTGGCAGCGCAATTTTGCAAGATTTTGTTCCTACGGCCGATCCGGCAGCAAAAAATCATGAGGACGGAGAATATGAGAAGCAAACAGCACCCTTCTTTAAATCTCTGTTTTGAGCCGCATGTTTGCTGTGATATGTGCTTTTAGTCAAGGCCTACTTCTCTCAGATAAGTCCTCATAGGCTCAAGCTTTACAACTGAGATTTCGTGCCTGAAGTAGCTTTAACTGGTTAGCAACTCAACCAATAGGACAGATGGCCGAGCTGGTTATGGCGCCAGGTTAAGGTATTACCTTAATAACATTCCTCGTCACCTTATGGTGTTGAGACAATCTCCTGGTCACGAAAGTGGCGTGGGTTCGAGTCCCACTCTGTTCAT